>CM062297.1:370938173-371129062 GCA_031216915.1 Pictodentalium vernedei
CCGCCCAATCAGCCTGCTCAGCTGCATTGGTAAGACATTCGAACGAATCCTTACCAATCGGTTTAGGGGACACCTTGAAGACATCGACGTCTTCAATAAATGGCAAACAGCCTATAGAAACCGTAAGAAGGCATCGAACATGTCTACCGACTAGTCACCCAAATGAAAACCGCTATCAACAATCAGCAAATAGGCGCGGGCAGTCCTGTTAGACGTCGAAAAAAGCATTCGACTCTGTTTGGCATAATGGAATGCACTACAAATTATCAAAAATGAGACTCCCCATGAAACTGCTCAGATTACTATCCTCTTTCTTAAATGATCGCGAAATTAAAGTCAAAGTGAACAATGAAATGTCTGACAGTGTCCCCCTCGAAGCAGGCACCCCCACGGATCCATCTTAAGCCCCCTCCTTTACATCTTTTTCGTAAATGACCTTAGCTTCTCCGAGGATCGCGTTCAGGTTTCCCAATTCGCCGATGATAAGGGCCTCTGGGACTCTAACAATACGGCCAATCTGCTCCAAAAACCCCTGCAACGCGCTCTCGACGAGCTTGAACAATGGTGTGCCAAATGGAGAATTAAGCTAAACGCCAATAAAATCCAACGAATCACCTTTACTCGCAAGATAAGGTAAACGGGATTTTGACCTAAAACTTATGGATAACACCCTCCCAGAATGCAAAGAAGGCGAATTCCTGGGCATCACCATTGATCAAAAACTGTCCTTCAACAAACATACCGACGACATGGCGAAAAAAGCCACCAAACGCATTAACTTACTGAAAAAACTTAAGGGAACTTCACGGGGAGCCAACTAGTCCACCCTACTCAAACTATACAAAGCCTTTGTGGGCCCACTACTCGAATACGGTGCAATCATACTAACTGACCTCAATCAAACTAATACGGGAAAACTCCAGAAGGTCCAAAATCACGCGCTTAGAGTTGCCCTCCGCGCCCCATGGAACACACCCATCAAAACACTCCACGACAGGGCCGATATCCCCACCATTACAGACTGCCTAGCCACCCTGGCCGCGAAAAATCATGACCGGTTAGCCGACAGCGAACTAATCTCCGAACTTTGAGCCATTTGCGAAAGCCGACAAAAGCCCAAAAATTGCAATCAAAACTAAGGCCGCTCGAAAAAACTAGAGTGATGTCACGCATGCAGACCGACTGTCCCAGGAATGGCAATGCTTAGATGCAATATAGTCAGAGCCATTTTTTTTTGTTAACAGTTTACCTAACGAATCTGCCATATCTGCACTCGTGATATACAAAATTTGCTATTCAAATTTTATTTTTTCATTTCTCTACTTCAAAACATACCTCATGACCTATAAATGGAACAAACTTGATGAGCTTGTTCCAATAAGGAGTAATAAGCCATGGTTAGAAGTAAATAAAAAAAGAAAAAATCTGATGTTTCAGAAAAATAATTTGTACTGTTGGCTTCAACTTGTGTTAGGTAAAGGATTAAGATGCAGTACAAAAAGCAATGTTGGGCTATATGAGTCAATTTTCTTTTTTGCATGTAATAACTCCCAATCCTTCAAAATGCACTTTGGGAATAATTGCCTAAGTGACACGTGTGTAGGTGTGTGGTGGGGGGGGGGGGGGGTGTGGAACCTATATTGAAACCTGGCCTGTATTACTAGCTGGAAAATACACATATCAACTTTGGTTGAAAACAAATAATCCAAACTGGAAACCAATTGTTTGCAGACAGATGGACGGACGAAAGTCATGACTATAGCCCTGACTATAGTCAGGCTAAAAATGCATTTTGTACCAAAGAAAAAATATTGCAGAAATGGCCCTGGGTGAGGAGGAGGTGGGGTGGGGTGAGGGGTGGGGGAGAGTGGGGGTGTGTTAGGGGAGTCCATTTTTTCCACATGTGGTCAGTCTAAATCCTTCAGAATGCATTTTGAGCAGAGAAAAAAAAATACCTAACTGGCACCATGGGGGTGGGGGTGGGGGGTGGGGGTGGTGTTTGTCTGGGTTTTTAACCACAAACTTTAACCAAAACTGTAAAACTGCATTTTTGATGAAAGAAAAAAAGTGCCTAATTGGCCCCCCGGTGGGTGGGGTGTGGGGTGGGGGAGGGGTGGAGGGGTTGGGGTTATGTGAGTTTAAAAAAAGGTTCCGCATGTAGTGACTGTAAAGAGTTCAAAATGAATATTCGAGGAAAGAAAAAAAAAATGCCTAATTGGGGGGGGGGGGGGGGATAATTTCTATCTGGATTTTTAACCACAAACTTTAACAAAAAAAGCATTTTTGACAAAAGGAAAAAAAAGGTTCTGCATGTACGGTGGTCCAGGTCTGGGTTTTTAACCAAGACTGTAAACAAGCATTTTTGACGAAAGGAAAAAAAAGTGCCTAATTGGCCGGGGAGGGGGGGGGGGGGGGGCAGGGGGGTATGTAAGTTTAAAAAAAAGGTTCCGCATGTAGTGACTGTAAAGAGTTCAAAATGCATATTGGAGAAAAGTAGAAAAAGCCTAATTAGGGGTGGGGTGGGTGGGGGTAGGGGGTGGTGGTGTTTGTTTGGGTTTTTAACCACAAACTTGGAGTCACCCTACCAAGCTACAATGAAATCCCTTCATAATTATGGTCTGTGGAATATTCTAAAGGTTTTCGGGCTTCGGGCCTCTGTTGCCGTCACAGTTGCCCAAAAGGGGACGTTCTCATCTAGACATTATATGAAGTCAACCTATCACGTTACAATGAAATCCCTCCATAAATATGACCTGTAGACTGTGCTAAGGGTTTTCGGGCTTCGGGCCCCTGTTGCCGTCACAGTTGCCCAAAAGGGGACGTTCTCATGTAGACATTATATGAAGTCAACCTATCAAGTTACAATGAAATCCCTCCATAAATATGATGTGTAGACTGTGCCAAAGGTTTTCGGGCTTCGGGCTCGGGCAGCCATCATGGTTGAATGATCGCAACCAAAAGGGGACATTCTCATCTGGGCATCATGTGGATTGATCCTACGAAGTTACAATGAAATCCCTTGATAAATATGACTGTAGACTGTGCTGAAGGTTTTCGGATTTCGGGCACCTGTAGCCGTCAAGTTGCCCAATCACGACCAAAAGGGGACTTTCTCATGTTAACATTATATGAAGTCAACCTATCAAGTTACAATGAAATCCCTCCATAAATATGACCTCTAGACTGTGCTAAAGGTTTTCGGGTTTTTGGGCTCGGGTAGTTGTGACGGTTGATAGATCACGCCCAAATGGGGAAATTCTCATGTAGACATCATACGGAGTCATCGTATCAAGTTACAATGAAATGCATCCATATTAAACATGACCTGCAGACTGTGCTAAAAGTTTGGGTTTCGGGCTTGGGCAGCCATCACGGTTGACAGATCATGCCCAAACGGGGACGTTCTCATCTAGGCATTATACATAGGCATTGTATGAAGTTGCAATGAAATCCCTTCATAAATACGACCTGTAGATTGTGCTAATGGTTTTCGGGTTTGGGGCTCGAGCAGCCATACCGGTTGACCGATCACGACCAAAAGGGGACGTTCTCATGAAGACATGACCTAAAACCTGCATGTGAAATTTCGTGACGATCAGACAAGAACTACCGGGTATAGCCTGTACTTGAAGGTTGAATAAAAAACTTTAACCACAAACTTTAACCAAAACTCCAAATATCAACTAAACAAGAAAAGAGAGAGAGAGAGAAAAAAAAAAACAAAAAACACTTGAACCTTCAGTAAAAAACTTCAACCACAAACTTTAACCAAAAACTTTAAATGTTAACAGACGGACAGACGGACAGACGGACGGACAAAAGTCATTACTATACCCCTTACTGTAAACAGTCGGGCTAACTAGGGAACGAGAAGGTGAACTAACAGGCAGGAAAACAGCTTAACTGTGGCCTTCTACCAGAAAGGGCTGCCTTCACCGACTCAAGTAAAATTACATCAGGATTAAATATTGTTAAAAAACTAAATAAATAGGGAATGAGAAGGTGAACAAGCAGGCAGAAAAACAGCTTAACTGTGGCCTTCTACCAGAAAGGGCTGCCTTCACCGACTCAACTAAAATTACATCAGGATTAAATATTGTTAAAAAACTTTATATAAATATGGAACGAGAAGGTGAATAAACAGGCAGAAATACAGCTTAACTGTGGCCTTCTATCAGAAAGGGCTGCCTTCACCGACTCAACTAAAATTACATCACGATTGGATACTGTAGATCTCGTTTCCGGCCGGAGGGGGGGGGGTGGGGCTCGGCCCACACAGGACGCTCGCGATACCAGGCGAGAGCGTTTCGAGTGGGCTGGGCCTCCCCGGCTGGGGGTGGCATTTGCAGTGTTTAATCGTGATCCAAAATAAACTCAAACTAATCTAAATATGGTCAAAACCAGCGAAGGGCATAACAGAAACACCCTCGGGTGTGGTTTAGTGTCTAAACCTGTTACTCTCCCGCTACAAACTCACTATCACCCTATGTAGGTGATCTAACAGGCAGATTAACATCTTAACTGTGATCACAATTAAAACATAATGTGCTACTTTCATCTTTTTATTTTTTACATATTCTAATGAAAACTAATTCTGCCTTCTTCTTTTAAGCAGGTACACAAAAGATGCTTTTTGACCAGCACCCCAATAACCGCTATGGACAGTTCAACCGTTATAGAAACGGTAACCCCCATGGTTCCTGAACATCCTCCACTCCATCCTTAAAAGTGGTCGAGCACTTTAAGGGAGGCGAGCGTTGGTCCTGCGTCCCGCCTCTGCCCCTTTTTGTAAGCGCATTGCGCATCCTTTTGTCCCAACCCATTAGAAATACAATGCAGGCCTGCCCCCGAACCAGGGAAGTTCGGTTCTTCTTCTTGGTGGTCCCCGAAAGGGGTCGTTGTTGTTACCTTCAAAGACATCCTATCAAACAGAGACAGGGAGATGACGCACATAAGCTTTCAGCTTTTTGTCAAATCCCTCTATTATTCTGCTACTCTACATTGTTGAACAAATGTTATATAAGATATCTCATCCAACTTCTTTACTGTTTGTAAACATTTTGTTATATATGACATTTTTGAAGAATAAAATATTGTTTAAACCAAACAGAGACAGCCTGAGGCAGATTATACTTGCCAGTGATGGCCTTCACTTAAAACCATCTCTGACGTGGCAGACTATACTTGCCCGACAATCTAGATCGACTGCACCCTCGGGGAGAGGTAGTACCTTTGTGAGAGGACCCAACCTCCCACACTGGTCCTCACCCGAGGGCTCAACCGACATCAGTCAACGAGATCGCCACGCCGCAACAGGAGACACCTGCCGAGTACCGAAACCTTTTCCTCCTTCAACACGCCTAGACATGTGACAGCCAATCATATACAGTTACCGAGGGTCGAAAGGGGCTTGTTCCCCATACCGTCCCTGCGCGCCTTCGGCGCGCAAAATCATTTCGTTCGTTCGGTGAAATAAAATATATAAGTAAGAATTGTTTAAAATGTTTAAATATATGTGCAGACATATAATTTAGTGAAGTGAAGCAAAATGTGTGATATTACCGTTGATTTATTCCAGTAAATTTGTTTTCGAGGGATTCACCCTGTTTACCTGACCAGTTTTTTTTTTTTTTTTTTTTTTTTGCAATTGCCCCCGTTTTAGGTAAAGATGGTAAAGATAGCTATTAATTCGTCGATCCTGTTGGTCAGTCGTGAATACTGACCACGTCTCTTGTCTCACGGCAAGTTTGTTTTTTTAATTTTTGCATCGTTGGCGAATGAAAAATCACTTCCTAAAATTTCAATTCCTAATGTAATGGTATTGGTCCATAACAATGTCTTCAAGTCTGTCAGGTCAAAACTGGCAATTTCAAAATTCTCCATTCATTTTCCACTTTTTAGCTTAACTTGACAAAGACAAGATAAGCTATTGCCTTCACGCGTGCGGAAGTCTGTGAGTCTGTTCAAATTTTCTTTTAGCACAGGCTACAACGCGTAGTTCTGGCCCGATCTGTCCATGCTGTATTATGTTATTCACGGTTTCTTTGTTATATATCTTATGAAGATTGTGGGGCGCACTCTCCTTCAAATGCCTGACACATAATATATGTGTGTTGAGTTTGGGAAGCTGGCTTTGATTGCAATTGCCGACAGCCACAAAGAAAACTAATTAGCAAGTCTCAATGTGATTAACAATTCACACTGTCCCTTACCGAGATGCAGTCGCTGTAAATACTAATTATCAACCTACCTACTAAATACCGAGGGGAAGATTTTTCAGCGAACGCTATTACTTTAGCGCCCATAATTCTCAAGTATGGCATTAAAACCATGCACATACTGCTTAAATCCTTTTATATACTCATAATACACAACCCCATACCCTTTTCAGAGTTTTCAACCCCATTACCACCCCTGTTTTCCTTCACCTCGGTATACCTAGGTATCCAACGGTATTTAGTATGACCGGACACTCAGTACCAAAATTAATGATGAATTTAAATTAGAGAAAATTCGCATATGATGCCCTTTCATATATAGGAAAATGCCCTTTTATGTATAGGAAGTGCCCTTTTATCTGAACTGCCCCCACCGCCTTGCAGTTGCTCCGATCCCATTGAAAGTGCAACTACTGAACATTTTTGTACTCACAAGTTCAGTTCATTTCCCAGCCTGAAATGATCGACTGGGATCGTTATGGTATCGCACCCATTGTGATGTGTTTTGCTATAACGAAGTGAATCGTAAAATATTAAATGGGGTTCCCAATTATATTCTCTCTTCTAAAAGGTTCCTGCAACAGCGGTCTGAGTGGTCCGATTCTACCTACCCCTTGTATTGTTTGCCGGTTTTGGGGACAATTTGTTCTGCAGTAGTTCTCTGGCAAGACATGTCAGGCCCGTCGGAATGAAATTTATATTCGGGGGGGGGGGCTGATATTGCTAATTTGGGTGAACTGGCTGATACTAAACGGGTATGGGGTATCCAGATGCCGAAGGCATTTGGCGCGAGTGCTGAAGGCACAAGCTTTTTGAGGGGCGAGGGGGGGGGAGGAGGGGGGTTACTCCCCCAGAAAATGTTTTGAAAACGGCAATCAAAGGAAGCATTCTGGTAGCTTTTGAAGCAAAAACCTCTTGATTTTTTTAAACGGCAAAAGTTGTTTTTTTTAACAAAATGTTTCAAAAATCCCAATAGAACCCCATAACATTTGGGGACGGTTCTCACACCGGGCTCACCTGTAGGCCGTGGCCGTATTCCGTCATGCTAAAAAACAGTCAGGACTTATGGTGGATTCATTAGTTTTATCATTACGCCAACGGTTGTCGTGGTCTTCTAAGCTGCCAATGGAATTGCTCAAAACGTTTGCACATCAACATATGCAGGTGCATGTTATACATTCAGTGATACGTTCATAATTCTAATCCAGGGGCGTAGAAAGCTAATTTTATTGGGGGGGGGGGGGGGTAGGAGCTATATTCCCATGACGCGATGCGTCATCCGAGCGGTGAGTGGGGGTGAACATGAGAGGGGGTATCTTCCGTCTCGTTGGTGGGGGGTGCGGGGGCCTCCCCGGGAAAATTTTCGAATTTAAGACGTGAAAACATGCATTCTGGTTGATTCTGAGCAAATACATCGTCAGTAAGGAAATACGTCAGCTCTCTGATCAATTCAGCGTGATTTCCGAGCAGAATGACAGGAATGGTGAACATGCAATGAATTACCCTGTGGTTGGTTGGGGTTTAACATCGCTTTCCACAATTAGGCGAAAACACGACTGTCAGTTTTATTGGTGGAAGAAAGCCCACATGGAACCCACTCAATCCAGTAATCATTAACAGCAATGTCGGAATATGGTAACCAGTGGGCATCCCGGGTGGAGAAACCACCAACCCAGCCCAGTAAAGCCTACTTTTGACAAATTTGTGGGGGTGGGGTGGGTGGAAAATATCTCCCTTACCACCACCACCACCACCACCCCCCCCCCCCCCGGTTCCTACGCCACTGTTCTAATCTGAGTTAAATAATGTAATGTCCAGTTTTATTTCAGATTACATCGGTTGCTCCCATCATGGATAAACTAACGACGAAATATGAGCAAATTATTGGGGGGGGGGGGGGCTGCAGCCCCCCCCCCCCCCCCAGCCCCCCGGTTCCGACGGGCCTGCATGTCAATGGCTCTTAATATATATATATATATTCGTCTAAATAAAGCCCAAACCGCACAGGAAACAAGCAATTTTCACCTAGCTTTCTGTCTGATAAAGACCTTCTTCCGGGTACAGAAACAACAAGAAAAAATACACACAGACGACGAAAGAAATGAAATGTGGCGATAAAAGTTCCCGTAAGCCAAATTCTGACTGACTGGGTGTGGCAAAAGGGAAAAAGATACTGTAAAATCTGAAAAGTATTCTAGAAAGTCCCAACTGCGGGTAGAACCCGATTTTAATATACCCTTCGAAAATTAAAAGGAACCGGAATTTTATAAATGTCAAGATACTTCCATGCATTACATAAAAGTATGATAACTAGTTGATTTAAACAAATTTGTTTGCAGTCCGTCTCCTTAAAATGCACCAAGTAGCCCGCTTGGGGGACATTTTAGAGTTTGGTGCTTTCTAACTGGTGCGAAACGACGTGGGGATTTGCTGGGGCTACCCGCAATGGGATAGTGCCATTAAAGGCTTGCTATTCGCTGTTACTGATGCATGGAAGCGACTAAGTAAAACTTGCATCTACAAGACCATTACTATTGGGTTTCGACGCTGCCTACAACTCTTAAGATAATCGCCAGAAGTTAAAAGTGAACAGATTTCGCGGTAGGATTAATGACGAAAAATGTGTAAATAGGCTAAAGACATTGAAGATGATGAAAATAGTAGCGTCGAACAAAAATAAAATTCGTCCAGGCCGCTGAGTGCAGTTGCTTGAAATTTACGGAATTGGTACTACGTTCCTTTGTGGTAGATCATGTACCCGACCGTCCCTATTCAGGGAGATCTCATGTGACGTAATAGTCACGTGACCTAGTGACGTCATGTTGTTATGGTAGCCAGCGTGGGCAGCCATCTTGTGACGCAATCCCCATAATGATACGCAGTCCTAGTGCGCATGCGCAGCGCGTGTTGTTAGGGTGATACGTGTTTCCGTCGTCCATTCTGTATACTGGAGGCCGCCATCTTGGTTTCTATGGTAGCACGTGGTTGCTTTGTTACCCAAAGGCTTCTTATAGGACAGGGGTATGTTCGGAGGGTATGTTCCTTTGTACAAGAGTAATTTCTCGATTCGTAGAATTACCCAAATAAACCCGATAAGTTGTACTATTTCGAATTCTTTCAGAATCCTCTGCTTCTGTCTATCTATGCAATAGTTTTCGTCTACCCGACCATGTTCGTTTGTTCTGGAGTATACTCCAGTAGAGTAGAAGAGCCTATCATGTGGAACAGCATTAATTATTGTTACTATATTTAACTTTCCTGGTCTGTTCTTGTTAGTTCTGACCCTATTCCGAGTATTCTTGTTGTTTCATTTATCTAGATCACCCAATCAGTTCACTTTATTGGCGCTAACTAACCATTCAGATTGCTTTATCCCCCATATTCTTTATGCTGAGTTATCTCCCCTTATTACAGCGAAGTCCTATACGATTCTCATCACCTCTGTATCAAATGACCACGTCCCATGGAATCTCTTTTTGGAAAACGTCTCTGGTTATGGAATCCCATTTTTATCGTATGAGACCATGAGGGCCCTGAGAAAATCCCTCAATGAGGTCTAATCTACAATTCCTCTTAGCCTCATTTCGGCTGAGGCCATGAAAAAATCCCTCAGTGAGGTCTAATTTTCTATCCCTCTTAGCCTCATCTCGGTATTTAACGGCCATATCCCATGGAATCCCTTTTTGAAAAATGTCTGGCCTTCGGCTCCCCTTTTTTATCGTATGAGGCCATGAGGGTCATGACAAAATCCCTCAGTGAGGTCTAATCTACTATCCCTCTTAGCCTCATTTCGGCTGAGGCCATGAAAAAATCCCTCAGTGAGGTCTAATTTACCATCCCTCTTAGCCTCATCTCGGTATTCGAGAATACCTGACATTGTACTATTGGAGGATACCTTTTATAGGATACTTGTTGTAGAAACCTTACACCCGGGTACTTCATGCTACATCCGGGTACTTCTGTTTGGATAGTAGATAAAAAAAAACCCCAAAATATAACATTTCATTCATTTTTAATTGCGTATACAGTTTAGAATTCAAATTCTCAAGGCACCATTTTCGTCTTTGTAGTTTTTCTGTCTTCTCTCG
This sequence comes from Pictodentalium vernedei, assembly GCA_031216915.1. Taxonomy (NCBI): domain Eukaryota; kingdom Metazoa; phylum Mollusca; class Scaphopoda; order Dentaliida; family Dentaliidae; genus Pictodentalium; species Pictodentalium vernedei. The sequence goes on from CM062297.1 coordinate 370,948,480, forward strand.
TGGGCTAACTATCTCAACTTCTTATTGGTTGGAGCTTCTTCCCATTGTCTGGCTAGGCTCTTGATAAAACACGTTCTCTGATTGATCGCTAACTAGCTTGGTTTTGTTGGTTGCCTTTTTCCTGTCTGGCATGTTTCTTCTTTTCGGATTCCTCTTTCTTGTTATACCCCCCGCAAACAAAGTTTGGGGGGGGGGGGGGTATATAGGAATCACCCTGTCCGTCCGTCCGTCCGTCCGTCTGTCCGTCCGTCTGTCCATCCTTATAAGTGCAACTCCTCCTAAACCGTTTGAAGAATTTTCATGAAACTTTACACAATGGAAGAACTCTATATGGAGACGTGCATGAAGCAATATAATTCCGTTCTGACATTTCCAAGGGGAGATAATCTAACTTATACATTTCAGGCACGGGGGGTATCACTTTGTGAGCTTGCTCACAGTACCTCTAGTCTTTTAGCTGTTTCATAGTGGTAACTTTGTTCTTGTTTTGATCTTCTTCAGTCTTTTGAACAGCATTCTTAGTTCAGTAGAAACTTCAGGCTTCTTTGTAGTGGTAACTTCATTCTTTATGGAATCTGGCATCATTCTCTTGTCTTCAGGCTGATTCGTAGTTTGAGTAGTAACTTCATTCTTAGTTTGAGTGGAAACATCTTTCTTTATGGGAGCTGGCTTTGGACGATAGTTCCCATCATAGAAACGTCTTCTTCTTCTTTTTCTTCTTCCATATCTTCTGATAGTTCCGACGACTCACTGGAGTCCGAATCTCTTAAAAATATTTGGTGCACAACAGGATTGCCTTGCGTCCGCTCTCTTCGAAGGTCAGTCAACAAATGACAAGTTTATTACGAGCACGACCCTTTTATGGGATATCGGACAGAACATTGATGATGGGCTTGAGTAACGTTCCTAAAAAATCCCCTTTCTGTATGATCCATCTTCTTTTCCGATAAGATAGTTCTCTCTTTGGTAAGGCAATTCTCCTAATCTGGTGATTGTATGGGATCAGCTGAGCTCTCTCAGATTTGGTTATAGGTACTGCCGCCTTCAAGATATTCGAGGCACAATCACATATACAATGTATCAAATCATCATCGGCCGTCTTGATCATAGTCTCGGCTTCATGTCGATCCGCGTCAGATAGGATTCGCAGTGTATCTGAATTTCTGTCTAGTCTTGCAGTGTTGTTCGAGTTTTTCTATTTCCTCATGGGACAGTAATCATTCTCGCGTTTGTGCATGTTGTCTGATCTGGAAAAGGCCTTTCCACAATATCTGCAGCAATAGACTTTCATGACTTCACTCTTTCGTGGTCGTAGAACAAATGAGCATTTGGTGTTGGTACATCCCTTTTATACCCTTTTCAGAACTAGGATTGGGGTGATAAGCGCCGCCGGAGAGAAAGCAACTCTTTCGCAATATATTTCTTTTTATATCGGTAGAAATTCCATCATCTGTCAGCAGCTTCAATACACGTTCGTATTTTCGCAGGTCATCAAATATAGCCAGATTCAGTGTATCTTATTATTATTAAACATATTTTATTTGTTATAACAAAATGGATTGGATAACAAGTGCCGAGCACTTAGATAATATCCTTTCCTTAATATACATTTGAAAATTTCAAATTATGATTACAAATATTTACAAAAAGTTACCAAAATGTGCATGCAATGGCAAAGCAAATATTATGAATAATTAAAACAATATTGTGTATGGTCACTCTTCAAGATGAATGTTGATAAGTACTCTACTGTACAAGAGTCATAACAGATAGGTGAGAGGGAGGAGAGCTGAAAGGTTAACTGCTGGACTTGGTCAACTAGCCAACGTGTCATATTACGGCACAATCGCGATTCCAGCGGAACCGCGATTTAGACGGAGCCCCGTTACCACTGCTAAAGCCAGGGCGTACAGGACAAACATGCGGAATGCAAAAAGCCGTGACTGAAGGAAATGGAAGTGGAAATGGACACTCATGTTACAGGACATTTGGCTGGGAAGATGATGTCAGACTAGTCTGCCTGATTACGACCCAGACTTAAAACCTCTTCGTGGCCTTAATGAAATTGTGTACACTTCGAAAAAGGTGGATGTTGACGGATTCTGGTAGGTTGGGAATAGCATAAAGAAGATCGTTGATCGATCTTATTGTAAGATGCGCAAGATTTCTCTGTAGGACTAGTCTTTCGTTTGAATAGTTATTATAGTCGAAAAAGTAATGGTTCACATCTTCAGTCTCGTAGCCACACGAACAAGTAGGTGTATCATGGATGTAGTTGGAGTATTTATCATAATTTAGGTCGCCACAGGAATTCCGCAACTTGCAGTGTATAATATTGACGGCTCTATCGCCATTGTTGAAATACTTAGATGGTCTACAAGCGGGACTATTAAAATATTTGACAAAGTTATTCAATGAACTCGACTGTCTTATTTCTTGGGGTAATGCATTCCATTCCGAGATACATGAGGGGATAAATGAGCGCTTACATGTTGCCGTGTGTGTAAGTGGTAACTGAAAATAAGTGTGCGACGGGTGCTATACGTGGAAATGTCCTCGAAGGTCCGTGGCAATAAGTCAGAGAGATGTGGGGGCCTGATTAGTTAGGATTTTAAAAAACGTTTTCATTTTGTGGAGATGACGTCTCTGCGCAAGGGTTTCCCAACCAAGTTCTGCAAATAGAGCAGATACCGGGGTTGATTTCGTTAGACCGGATATTATTCTCGCTGCATCCGCGTGGATTCTATCCAATTTGGTAAGTTGGTAATCGGGCGCACCGGCCCACACCACATCGGCGTATTCTAAGATAGGGAGTATGAATGATTTGTATAACGTTTCCAGGCTTTTTCGACCTAGAATATACTTTAACTTTCGTAACTGAGACGGCCTGGAATTAGCCTTTTGGCATAATCTATTAATTTGGATATTCCAGTTTAAGTCCCCCTGTAAAGATAGGCCGAGGTGGATGTGAGACTTTTCCATTTCGAGTAACGTGTCACCAAACATTACCACACTGCTTAAATTAACACGTTTTTTGGTGAATAAAACAGTTTCGGTTTTTGAAGGGTTAAATGTAACAAGCCATGCATTTGCTCATTCGGAAACGGCCGCAAGGTTTTCATTACACTTTGAAACAATATCGTCCAGTTCAAATCCAGTTTCTGTTATACTTGTATCATCCGCAAATAGTCTACAAGCATCCGGTGCATTTAAATTTTCAGAAATGTCATTTATGTATATAAGGAAGAGGAAGGGTCCTAAGACGGATCCCTGGGGAACACCGTAATTAACAGGTAAGTACTCAGAAGGAGTTGAGTTAACAGTTACCCTTTGTTTACGATCAGACAAATAGCTTTTGGTCCACTCAAGGAGTGGGCCAGATATACCGTTTTGTCTCAGTTTGTAAATTAACCCTTTGTGCCGTACCCTATCAAATGCTTTTGATATGTCGCATAATACTCCAAGTGAAAATTGGTTCCTATCAAAGGCTAAGCAGAGATTATGATATATTTCGATGAGCTGATAGACGGTGCTATTTTGGGGTAGAAAGCCAGTCTGGTATTTAAAAAGTAAACTGTTGACACGACAATATTCGTACATTTGGTTAAAAACAATCCTCTCCATAACTTTACTGACACAGCTTAGTTGAGAAATAGGTCTATAATTATTAGGGTCGTGTGTGTCTCCCTTTTTAAATATGGGTACGACAGTTGCCAGCTTCCATTCCAATGGGTAGACACGTGAAGAAAAAGAAAGCCTAAATAACTGAACCAAAGGCTTGCATATTGTGGCTTTGGTTTCTTTAAGCATGCGATTACTAATGCCATCATGTCCAGTTGCTTTTTTTGGTATCTAGTTTGCCTAGGATTCGAGTCACTTCATCTTCAGAGAAGTCTATCTCAGAGAGACTCTCAGAACACTTGCTTCTGAAAGCAGGTAAACTATGTCCGTCGTCATTTATCTTACTATTTGACAAAAATGTTTTATTGAGCAACTCAGCTTTTTCTTTATCATCTGTTACCATAACTGAACTACCCGCATTGTCTTTATGGTTAAGAAAAGAGACAGAAGGCTTCCTTTCAAAATTATTCAGTAACTGTTCAACAGCGTTTCTACTTACTGAAAGTGAAGTATCTAATTTTGAAAAATAGATGGATTTAGCCTTCTTTTTCATGTTATTTACTTTGTTTCGGGCATGTTTGTATTTTTCAATTATTCGTGGGTTTGGATTTTTCAGAATTCGTTTCCGTAAACGGTCTCTATGGCGAATTTCCCGGCGAAGAGCCAAGTCAAACCAGGGTTTATCATGGGGACGGATAACTACGTTATAAGATGGAATACATTCTCTAGCAATATTTAAAAATTTGGATGCAAATTTATGGTACGACATATCAGGGGTAGTCATGTCTGAGATGAAAAACCAGTCTGTTTCGGAAATCAAATTATTCATTTTGGGGAAATCTGCCCTGTTATAATTCCAGACCTGTCGAATTTTCGTTTCGGGCTGTGCGGTTCCAGTCTCTATGACTGCTGATACAGCTTTGTGGTCGGAAACACCACGTTCGTGAACTTCTGAGTTCAAAATCACAACATTATCACTAACTATTATTGGGTCTAATAAGGAACTTGAGGTTGGCGTTACACGAGTCGGCTGTTCAATAACGTTTTGTAGGTTGTAAAACTTTATAATTTCGTTTAATCGACTAGAAGGGTTAAGAAGACCGCTATTTAAATCTCCGGTAATTATCAAGGACGGATTTATGCTGATTGACTCTTAAATGGCTCCTTCGAGCTTCTCCCAGTTGTCATTGGTAACTGAACCGATCGATATGCACGAACGTGACAACCGTTACTTATTCTCGGTTCCTTATTCGACACTCGCCACCAACCAATTGTCGCCAAATAAACTGCATTGTGGGGTGGCACAAATAGATTCATGAAGATTGCCACCAAAATTAGGTACCTCACCCTCCCAAAATTGGGCACCCTAGGAGCCCAAAAGTGCTGAGTTGCTCCAAATCGTATTTATCAACCGATTTTCGCCAAATAAACTGCATTGTGGGGTGGCACAAATAGATTCATGAAGATTGTCACCAAAATTAGGTACCTCACCCTCCCAAAATTGGGCACCCTAGGAGCCCAAAAGTGCTGAGTTGCTGAAAATCGCATTTATCAACCGATTTTCGCCAAATAAACTGCATTGTGGGGTGGCACAAATAGATTCATGAAGATTGCCACCAAAATTAGGTACCCCACCCTCCCATAATAGGGCACCATAGGAGCCCAAAAGTGCTGAGGTGCTCAAAATCGCTTTTATCAACCGATTTTCGCCAAATAAACTGCATTGTGGGGTGGCACAAATAGATTCATGAAGATTGCCACCAAAATAAGGTACCTCACTCTCCCAAAATTGGGCACGCTAGGAGCCCAAAAGTGCCGAGTTGCTCCAAATCCCATTTATCAACCGATTTTCGCCAAATAAACTGCATTGTGGGGTGGCACAAATAGATTCATGAAGATTGCCACCAAAATTAGGTTCCCACCTCCCAAGATTGGGCACTCTAGGAGCCCAAAAGTGCTGAGTTACTCCAAATCGTATTTATCAACCGATTATCGCCAAATAAACTGCTCTGTGAGGTGGCACAAATAGATTCACGAAGATTGCCACCAAAATTAGGAACCTGACCCTCCCACAATTGGGCACCCTAGGAGCCCAAAAGTGCTGAGTTGCTCCAAATCGTATTTATCAACTGATTTTCGCCGAATAAACTGCATTGTGGGATGGCACAAATAGATTCAAGAAGATTGCCACCAAAATTAGGTACCTGACACTCCCAAAATTGGGCACCCTAAGAGCCCAAAAGTGCTGAGTTGCTCAAAATCGCATTTATCAACCGATTTTCGCCAAATAAACTGCATTGTGGAGTGGCACAAATAGATTCATGAAGATTGCCACCAAAATTAGGTACCTCACCCTCCCACAATTGGGCACTCTAGGAGCCCAAAAGTGCTGAGTTGCTCCAAATCGCATTTATCAACCGATTTTCGCCAAAATAAACTGCATTGTGGGGCGGCACAAATAGATTCATGAAGATTGCCACCAAAATTATGTACCTGATCCTCCCACAATTGGGCACCCTAGGAGACCAACAGTGCTGAGTTGCTCCAAATCGCATTTATCAACCGATTTTCGCCAAATAAACTGCATTGTGGGGGTGGCACAAATAGATTAATGAAGATTACCACCAAAATTAGGTACTGGACCTTCCCAAAATTGGGAACCCTAGGAGCCCAAAAGTGCTGAGTTGCTCCAAATCGTGTTTATCAACTGATTGATTTTCGCCAAATAAACTGCTCTGTGGGGTGGCACAAATAGATTCATGAAGATTGCCACCAAAATTAGGTACCTGACCCTCCAAAAATTGGGCACCCTAGGAGCCCAAAGATGCTGTGTTGCTCCAAATCGCATTTATCAACCAATTTTCGCCAAATAAACTGCTTTGTGGGGTGGCACAAATAGATTCATGAAGATTGCCACCAAAATATTAGGTACCTGATACTCCACAAATTGGGCACTCTAGGAGCCCAAAAGTGCTGAGTTGCTCCAAATCGCATTTATCAACCGATCTTCGCCGAATAAACTGCATAAGTTACCCATCTTAAACTTCCCCAAAATATGGAACGAGTTGGAATCTGAACTGATCCAGCTTTGAAAAAAAAATAATATCAAAGCTTTCATCTTCATTTCCAGTTAATGTCCAATGTAACAATCCACATTGTCCATATTGTCAGATTGGAACCTACTGAGGTGATTGTCTTGTTGACCTAATGTCTATCAGTGGGTTGACTAGACCATCACCTCAGTAGCCACCTGCTTTGTTCACTACTCTTCTCTGTGAATTGACTTGACAAACAATGTACGGGATAAAGTTCGCCAAATGTGGGCAGCTTAGATATATAATTAACCAGCAATACTTGACCTTATCCTTGTGCTACTAATGTGAAATGCCAGGGGATACAAGAATTGATCCCAAATGTAAAGTAATGATGTGTATAGCGATACCCATGATATGATACGCATAGATAACAAATTTGGGCCTTGTGAGCACCTTAGATTACTTTCGTTATCTTGTCTGGTTATCTCGTCCACAAATGAGTTTGGCTTACTGCCAAGTCTGCAGACGCACGAAAGTACCGATATCCACCAAACACATCAACATTCTCACCACCAACCCCACCTCCCCCACCATTGTTACTTCACGTGAAAGAAAAACACTAAAATCTCTAAATGAATATTTACAGTCGGTTGCAGCGATGAAATATTTTTGAAAAGGGAGATAATAGGTAGACAGCCATTCTGGCTATGCTATTTCCCTGCGGTACATATTCATGTGTCACTGTGATAAGAAATATATTGCAATTGTAATGTTTTATATACCGTAGATAAACAATCAATATTAATGCTAGTTGATGGAGTGATTCTTGTAACACAGGTATAACGTACGGACAGGCTCATAAATCCATGAATTAGGCATGATGTTAGATAATATAGCATGATGATCAAAGAATATAGCATGATGCTAAATTGATATAGCATGATGGTTAATTATTTAAGCATCGTTCTTAATTATTCAGGCATTATGCTTACTTATTTAGGCAGCATTCATGAAATCATACCAAACAATATAGCATCATGCTTAATTATTAGAGTACCATGCTAAAATAAAATGCATGACCCTCCAGTACGCGGACTTGATTTCCGCAACATGCTATGTTATTTATGTAGCATTCGTGAAATCATACCAAATAGTACAGCATCATGCTTAAATAATTAGTCATCATGCTCAATTAAAGTGCATGATCCTCCCCCAATTCAGCATCATGCAAAAATAATTCAGGATCATGCTATATTGTTTATGCAGCATTGGTTAAATTGCGCAAAATAATATAGCATGATACTTAAATAATTTGGCATCATGCTCAATTAAAGTGCATGATCCTCCCGTAATTCAGCATCATGCTAAATTAATTCAGCATCATGCTATATTATTTATGCAGCATTCGTTAAATCGCGCAAAATAAAATAGCATGATGCTTAAATAATTAAGCACCATGCTAACTTAATATGCCCGATCCTCCCGCAATTCAGCATCATGCTATATTATTTTTGCAGTATTCATAAAATAGTGAAAAATAATATAGTATCATGCTCAAATAATTAAGCATTAAAATGCATGAACCTCTCGTAATTCAGGATCATGCTTAATTAATCCGGCATCATTGTGTGTTATTTATGCAGCATTCGTGAAATCGTGCAAAATAATTTTGCATTTTGCTTAATTAATTCACATTATGCTGAAATAATTAAGCATCGTGTTAAATTAAAGCATCGTGTTAAATTAATTCAACATCATGCTAAAATAATTAAGCATCATCTAAATTAATTCAGCATCATGCTGAAATCCTGTCAATCAACACATTCCGCTAACCAATCAGTGGCGCCGATACATACGCGCTGGGTGACTGGTCGGATCTGAATAATGGAGCATGACGAAAAAACAATTATATGTTACGAATCGTTTCACTGGATTCTCTTTTAATGATACATAATAAATTAGAAATTAAACACCGAGAATTTGAGCAGTTCTTGTTTACGTTTGTAAACAAGTTCTGTTTTACTGTTGAAATATGACTCGTTAATTAAAGTCTGGGGAGTGTGTGCTATAAAGTGAGAATGAAAGGTAAGAATTGTTTGATAAACTTGACATTACACCTGTGTGGTGACCATGGTATAGTCACAGAGACTGAAAGCACCTTTATAAACCAATAAATAAATGTAAATCTGAAAATCCACAGGCTTCAGAAACCATCGTCAAAGACCGATTTTTTTTATATAGCCCCCTCACTCGCTATCTTAGCCAGTTATGAGTTTTGATACCCGGAAGGATGAAGGACCACATTACACAACCAGCAGTATAGCACGTGTGAATCACCACCCGGGTTTTGATACCCGGAAGGATGAAGGACCACCTTACACAACCAGCAGTATAGCACGCGTGAATCACCACCCGGAGCTTTGTCGGAACAGCTAGAGTTAAATCACCATAGGAACCGGAGCTTTTGGCGGAGCAACTCTTTCCTGTGCCCTATCCGTCTTTATCCGGCAATTGGTGTACGTCCTGCATATATAGTGTGCTAAGGTATGCATAGTGATGCATGTACACGCAGGTCTGTGGGTATATAGTATGACCATGTGATGGAATATCGATGGGGGAAGGCGAGTTTTTTTTAAAGTTTTCCCCGTGAAACGGTTGATGTTGCTATTGACGTCGCGACGCCATGATGCGCTCGCGACTTCATAGAAACGTTGGCCGCTTTTTACTTCGAGTCAGGGGTGCCAGGTTTCTCGAACTGGCCTGATATGGCAGTAGCCGTATATGCCCCATGCAGATCCCCTTTTAGCCCTTGGTACTACTGATTGACCAAATGCTTTGACCTGTATAGGCAGTACGTTATGATAGTCCAGGTGGTATCGTGGGGTGAGTGAAGGTAATGCATGGTCGTCCAGTGTGGTATGGCGAGGTTGTCCTTGGTTGTTTAGAACTGTAGTGTAGTCTGGATGCTATATACCCCTGTTAATCCTTGGTACAACTAATCGACCTAATGCTTCGTATATTTCTGTAGCTGGCAGTACGTAATGCGAGCCCAGGCAGTATTGTGGTGGGGGTAATGCATGGTTGTCTAGTGTGGAAGTATAGGTTGTGCGGTTTGCATCGCCACTGGTCCAATTTTAGCCTTTCGTTCCATTATTTATCTAGGGTGGTCTCCCGGCACAGATTGTATAGGTAGTACGTTTTGCAAGTCCAAGCGGTATTGTGACGTGAGGTGGGGCAATGCAGGGTTGTCTAGTGTGGTGGTATAGCATGCGCGGTCTATATCACTGTTGGTCTACTATTAGTCCTTAATACCGCTATCTATCTAAGGCTTTATATTATCCTATAACTGGTAGGGGCAGTACCTAATGCAAGGTCAAGCAGTATTGTGGGGAGGGTGGGGGTGGGGTGGGTAATGCATGGTTGTATAAAGTAGTAGTATATGATGTAAGGTCTGTATTCCCGCGGGTTCAGTGGTAGCCCATAGTACTATTGATCCACCTACCCGTTATACAGTCCTAAGTGAGTACGGATACAACGTAATGCTAAGCCACGCAGTGTTATGCTTGGTTGTCTGGTAGAGTGGTATAGGAGAAACTCTTTGTACCCCATATGCCTATTGTTAGCCCTTAGTACACATATCTATCTTAGGTGTTCTAGCGCTGGCCCATAGTTGGTACAAGTAGTTTACTAATGCTAATCCCAGAGGTATTGTTGGGGTTATGGGTAAAGCTTGGATTCTGGACCTTACATCTCTAAGATCATTACTGTTGACTTACCAAAAGTCACCGTGATCTGTCCTATGATCGACTTTATTTACCGGACAGTATAGTTTTCTGCCGCGCCTACTGAAAAATACGAAAGACGTGATAGTTACATCAGATCGCTCGAGCGACTCGAATCTCGTCGAGCCAATGAAATATAGAGCAATTGCTCGACCGAGTGACTCTACGTACTGCTCTACGACTCATCTCGGTATTTGAGGACACAGAGTATTGTACTATTTGAGGATAACTTTTGAAGATACTTTTTGAAGATACCTGTTGACGATACCCTTTATAGGATACCTTTTGCAGGATATCTATCTGATGATAGTTATGGTTTCTAGTACCTGTTTGATCCGCCTTTCTAGACCACCCACGCCTTTCCAAGCTCCAAGGCCACCAGTTGTCCATGGTCACCACCATATGTCGTGAGCAGTAGGAGATGTGATTTTCGACACCCATCAGGTGGACCCCGGCTGGTGGACCCCGGAAGTGACGTCATACCGCAATGTATTATGGGTATCACGTGGTTGTCATGGTAGCCCAGGCGAGCAGCCATGGTTTGACGTCATTGTCATGTAATGGGTGATGTGAGTTCGCATGCGCAGCTGGTGTTTGTGGGGGTGATACTTGTTTCCGTCGACCATTTTGTATGCAGGAGGCTGCCATCTTTGTTTCTATGATGGCACGTGGTTGCTATGTTACCCAAAAGCGTCTTATAGGATAGGGGTATGGTCGGAGGGTATGTTCGATTGCACAAGAGTAATTTCCCGATTCGCAGAATTACCCAAAATGAGCCAGAGAATGCCCGAAAATCACCGGAAAGTACCCTTTTTAACCGAAACGCACCTGTTTAGAGTAGCACGTAGTGCTATAGACCCTTTAAAGGTCGTGTTCGATTCAACTGGAGTATTGTTTTTGAAACGACTTCCTTAATAATTACCCAAATAGACCTGACAATCCCTCCAAAGCACCAAAATCCACCGCAAACTACCGAAACCGACTTAGTAAAACCTCAATTTGGACAGGGATATTTTATGAAGTCTCGAATTTTGTTATTCCGGGTCAAAATCTTCGTTTCTACGACCTGCTTCCATAGAGTACTATTCCGTTCTTCTGGAGTATGACTTGCTCTCTTCCGTCTGTTTTGTTACTACTTCTGATAAAATAACCAGATCACGTCTCCGGGATTAAACAAACAATCAAATTTCTCTATTAACCGTAGCTCCCGTCCATCATCTTCTTCGTTCCAACGATTATGATCTACGTACACAATGTGCGAATAGCACATGCAGCACATCAGCACATGCGAAATGTGCCAATATCTGGCTGTGTGCAAGTGCACAATGTGCGCACAAGACATGCAGCACATGCGCATATACGGGTATTTGAGGACCAATAGGGGCCAGTGTTTGGGGACTAGTGAGGACCAGGCTTTGGGACTAGTGGGGACCAGGCTTTGGGAACTAGTGTAGGACCAAGGTTTGAGGACCATGTCAGAAATTTTGTCTAACCACCGTCTTAACTCAGTACTAAAGTTTCTGCTACCAACGGCGTTACCGTTTGCAACCAAGGTCTTGACTTATTCCGCCACTCTGTTAAATCCACCACTACTACTATGAGATGTGATTGTACACAATGTGCAAATAGCACATGTACCACACCAACACATGCAAAATGTACCACTATGTGCCTGTGTGCAAGTGCACAATGTGCTCTCAAAACATGCAGCACATACGCACATACCAGTATTTGAGGACCAGCAAAGGCCATCCTTTGGGGACAAGTGAGGACCAGACTTTGGGGACTAGTGGGGACCAGTGTGAGGATTAGTGACTACTATGAGATGTGATCGTACATAATATGCAAAATGTGCCTGTGTGCAAGTGCACGATGTGCACAGAAGACAAGCAGCACATGTGCACATACGGGTATTTGGGGACCAGTGGGGACCAGTGTTTGGGGACTTGTGAGGACCAGGCTTTGGGGACTAGTGTGGAACAGTGTTTGGGGACTGGTGAGGACCAGGCTTTGGGGACTAGTGGGGACCAGGCTTTGGGGGGCCAAGGTATGGGTACCAAGGTTTGAGTACCAGTGTCAGAAATAATGTCTAACCATCATCTCTTAACTCAGTACTAAAGTTTCTCCTACCAATAGTGTTTTGTTTATGAGCAGTGTTGTAAAGCACCATAGAACTTTTTTTAATATTGTGAGATGTTTGCGCTATATAAATGTTCATTATTATTATTATTATTATTATTATTATTATTATTATTATTATTATTATTATTATTATTACCGTTTGCAACCAGGGTCTTGGCTTATTCCACCACTCTGCTAAATCCATCACTACTACTTGAGATGCGCTTGTACACAATGTGCAAATAGCACATGTAGTGGCGCATCAGCACATGCAAAATGTTCCAATATGTGCCTGTGTGCAAGTGCACAATGTGCTCACAAAACATGCAGCACATACGGGTATTTGAGGACCAGTAAGAACCAGTGTTTAGGGACTAGTGAGGACTAGGCTTTGAGGACTAGTGACGACCAGGCTTTGGAGACTAGTGAGGACCAGTGTGAGGACTAGTGACTACTATGAGATGTGAGTGTACACAATGTGCAAATAGCACATGCACAATGTGCCAATATGTGCCTGTGTGCAAGTGCACAATGTGCGCACAAAACATGCAGCACATGCGCACATACGGGTATTTGATGACGAGTGTTTGAGGACAAGTGAGGACCAGGCTTTGGCGACTAGTGGGGACCAAGGCGTGGGGACAAAGGTTTGAGGGCCAGTGTCAGAAAGTCCTCAGCCACTGGTCCTCACTAGTCCTCAAACACTGGTCCTCAAATACCCATATGTGCGGATGTGCTGCATATTTTGTGCGCACATTGTGCACTTGCACACAGGCACATATTGGCAAATTTTGCATGTGCTACGTGTGCTATTTGCACAGTGTGTACAATTACATCTCATAGTACTCACTAGTCCCCACATTGGTCCTCACTAGTCTCCAAAGCCTGGTCGCACTAGTCCTCAAACACTGGTTCTCAAATACCAGTATGTGCGCGTGTGCTGCATGTTTTGTGCGCACATTGTGTACTTGCACACAGGCACATATTGGTACATTTTGCATGTGCTACATGTGCTATTTGCACATTGTGTACAATCACATCTCATAGTAGTCACTAGTCCTCACAATGGTCCTCACTAGTCCCTAAAGCCTAGTCCTCACTAGTCCCATAACACTGGTCCTCACTGGTCCTCAAATACCCGTATGTGCGCATGTGCTGCATGTTTTGTGAGGACATTGCGCACTTGCACACAGGCACATATTGGAACATTTTGCATGTGCCGATGCGCCGCTACAGATGCTATTTGCACATTGTGTACAAGCACATCTCATAGTAGTCGTGACGGATTTAGCAGAGTGGTGGAATAAGCCAAGACCTTGGTTGCAAACGGTAACACTATTGGTAGGAGAAACTTTAGTACCGAGTTAAGTGACGATGGTTAGACATTATTTCTGACACTGGTCTTCAAACCCTGGCACCCATGCCTTGGTCCCCAAAGCCTGGTCCTCACTAGTTCCCAAAACCTGGTTCTCACTAGTCCTCAAACACTGGCCTTTGCTGGTCCTCAAATACTCGAATGTGCGTATGAGCTGCATTTTTTGAGAGCACACTGTGCACTTGAATAGAGGCTCATATTGGTACATTTTGCATGTGCTGATGTGCTACATGTGCTATTTGCACATTGTGTGCACTCATATTTCATTGTAGTAGTGATGGATTTAGCAGAGCGGCGGAATAAGTCAAGGCCTTGGTTGCAAACGGTAACACTGTTGGTAGCAGAAACTTTGGTACTGAGTTAAGTGACGATGGTTAGACATTATTTCTGACACTGGTCCTCAAACCTTGGTACCCATGTCTTGGTCCCCAAAGCCTGGTCCTCACTAGTCCCCAAAGCCTGGTCCTCACTAGTCCTCAAACACTGGCCTTTGCTGGTCCTCAAATACTCGTATGTGCGTATGTGCTGCATGTTTTGAGAGCACAGTGTGCATTTGAATACAGGCTCATATTGATACATTTTGCATGTGCTGATGTGCTACATGTGCTATTTGCACATTGTGTACACTCACATTTCATAGTAGTAGTGATGGATTTAGCAGAGTAGCGGAATAAGTCAAGACCTTGGTTGCAAACGGTAACACTGTTGGTAGCAGAAACTTTGGTACTGGGTTAAGACGGTGGTTAGACTATATTTTTAACACTGGTCCTCAAACCTTGGTACCCAGGCCTTGGTTCCCAAATCCTGGTCCCCACTAGTCCCCAAAGCCTGGTCCTCGCTAGTCCCCAAACACTGGTCCCCACTAGTCCACAAATACCCTATGTGCGCATGTGCTGCATGTCTTGTGCGCACATTGTGCACTTGCACACAGCCACATATTGGCACATTTTGCATGTGCTGATGTGCTGCATGTGCTATTCGCACATCGTGTACGTAGATCACAATCGTTGGAACGAAGAAGATGATGGGCGGGAGCTAAGGTTAATAGAGCAATTTGATTGGTTGTTTAATCCTGGAGAAGTGATCTGATTGGTTACTTTATCAGAAGTAGTAACAAAACAGACGGAAAAAGCGAGTCATACTCCAGAAGAACGGAATAGTACTCTATGGAAGCAGGTCGGAGAAACGAGGATTTTGACTCGGAATAACAAAATTCGAGCCTTCATAAAACATCCCTGTCCAAAATGAGGCTTTACCAAGTCGGTTTCGGTTGTCTGAGGTGGATTTCGGTGCTTTGGAGGGATTGTCGGTTTTATTTAGGTAATTATTTAAGGAAGTCGTTCCAAAAAATACTCCAGTTGAATGGAACACGACCTTTTAAGGTCCTCAAATACTTGTGTTACTCCAGACAGGTGCGTTTCGGCTAAAAAAATGTACTTTTCGGTGATTATCCGAATCGGCAAATTACTCTTGAACAATCGAACATACCATCCGAACATACCCCTAACCTATAAGTTGCATTGGGGTAACATAGCAACCATGTGCCACCATAGAAACAATGATGGCGGCCGCCTGCGAACAAAATGGACGACGGAAACAAATATCACCCCAACAACACGAGCTGCGCATGCGCACTCACATCACCCATTACCATGACAATGACGTAACGACATGGCTGCTCACCTGGGCTACCATGACAACCACATGATACCCATAATACATTGCGGTATGATGTCACTTCTGGGGTCCACCAGCTGGGGTCTACCTGATAGGGGTCGAAAACCACATCTCCTACTTCTGTCGTGTGATCCAATACTATTGTATTTACCCAATACTACAGTCTTCTATCACCCTTGCAGTCTTTTGCCATTACTACCTCGTACAATTGCTATTAACTTGTGGCACTACTACAAGCTTAGTGGCTATACCCCCCCCCCCCCCCCCCCCCCCCCCGCGATTCTGTCTTGATATCTGCCTTTGACCAAATCTAGACTCACTCAGATCACTCCATTCATTCAAGCCTGTATCAGTCTACACAATGGCTTGACCTAGTGCAAGCTAGGGTACCTTGCATATAAGAAACTGTATGATTATCGTATCGAGATGTGCTCGTGTGTTGGTGCATATTGTTTTAAACTCTGTAAAATAGGCCTGCTACAGAGGCAGCGGAAGCTCCAAAAAGTGGGGAGTCAGACCAAAAAGCGGGGGTCACACCTTTATAGGTACCATTAGGGTGTAGGTTGGAAAATAATTTTTCTTCGGGGCGGTGGGGGGGGGGGGGGGGGTCAATAGTTGCGGGCGGCTTATTCGTGCAAAATATATAAATTTATATACGCTACACCTCACCCTTATTCGCACCCTATTTAAGACCTCAGCGACCTCAACCTCAACCTTATTGTTATTATTTTGCGATATTGGATATTGACCGATCCATAGTGAATCATGTGGCATCAGCTGTCTTCGTATTACATCGGCTCTCTTCGGGTGTTACCACAGATTAGGGTAGTGGTAGTGGATTTATTTTTTTTCGTTTTTGATGTAAGAGTAGCATTCGCATTTATATATCCTACCTTTTGGTACACACTACAATCTATATGGCGTCCACCCAATTCGTATACTTTGGACTGAATTGAATTGAACTAGTTCTTTGCCTTTGAATGCAAATTTATATTTTGCAAAATCACAGGGTAAAAGTAAACGAGAAAAGAAATACAGTACATATGAATCGAATGAGAATTGATGAAAAAGAAATGTGTTGTGTCTATAGGGGTTATGTATATTATGTCAGAAAATGCCGTTTGTGTACCTATAATTGGTGAAAAAAGTGTGTGTGGGGGGGGGGGGCGTGCCCCTTCTGCCCCCGCCGCCCCTGGACTGCTATATGATCATCTCAAAACGTGCAAGTTCCCCGCCTTTTTCACAATGTGTTATGTGAAGTGTTATTTACCACTGAATAAAGGTGTGAGTCCCGGTCTATGACATCCCCATCCCCACCCTACCGACTATCGCTTGAAGAATCTACGAATAAAGGCCTAAATTTCATAGCCAAGTTTTTCAGACACCCTTACTGTATATATAAGGACCTCAGTTTTTGGTATTTAAATATCCTGTTCGCTTGCATCCACTGGAATTGAATAACCAGAGAATTGATTTCAACAAGTTGCATCTGCTCCTCCTAAGAAAAGCTTATACCAAATATCCAAAGATTCTGACCAGTGGATCTAAAAAAAGGGTTTTTTTAAAGAATATTCCTCATATTGAACTAAGTTATAATTCGGGCTCCCATAGGGAGCCCATATATGAACCCAGGGACTTGGCTTTAACAAACTTGAATCTCGCCCCCCTAAGGATGCTGCACACCAAATATCAAAACATTCCGACTGCTGGATCTGAAGAAAAAGATTTTTAAAGAAAATTCCTCATTTTGAACTAAGTTACAATTCGAGTGAATCTACCGTCCCCCCCCCCCCCCCCCAAAGGATGATCAATACGAAATATCAAAACTTTCCGACTGCTGGATCTGAAGAAGAAGATTTTTTTAAAAAATTCCTCATTTTGAACTAAGTTATCATTCGGGCTCCTACAGTGAGCCCAAATATGGACCTAGGGACATGGCTTGAACAAACTTGAATCTCACCCCCTAAGGATGCTGCATACCAAATATCAAAACATTCCGACTGCTGGATCTGAAGAAGATTTTTAAAGAAAATTTCACATTTTGAACTAAGTTATAATTCGGGCTACCACAGTGAGCCCAAATATGAACCCAGGACTTGGCTTGAACAAACTTGAATCTCCCCCCCCCCCCCCCCCCCCCCCCAAGCATGATGCATACCCAATATCAAACGATTCTGCCTGCTGGATCTTGAGAAGAAGATTTTCAAAGAAATTTGCCTGAAATGCACAAAGTTCAAATTTGGGCTCCTATACTGAGACCAAATATAAACCCAGGGGGCCGATTTGAACAAACTTGAATCAGATCCACCCCACAATGTTGCATACCAAATATTAAAAGATTCTGCCTGCTGGATCTGAAGAAGATTTTTAAGAAATTTGCCTGAAATGCCCTAAGTTCTAATTCGGGCATATATAGTGAGCCAAAATATGAATCCAGGGGGCCGATTTGAACAAACTTGAATCAGATTCACCCCACAATGTTCCATATCAAATATCAAAAGATTCTGCCTGCTGGATCTGGAGGAGAAGATTTTTGAAGAAATTTGCCTGAAATGCACTAAGTTCGAATTCGAGCTTCTATAGTGAGCCCAAATATGAATCTAGGGAGCCGATTTGAACAAACGTGAATCAGATCCACCCCACAATGTTGCATACCAAATATCAAAAGATTCTGCCTGCTGGATTTGGAGAAGAAGATTTTTGAAGAAATTTGCCTGAAATGCACTAAGTTCGAATTCGACCTTCTATAGTGAGCCGAAATATGAATCTAGGGAGCCGATTTGAACAAACTTGAATCAGATCCACCCCACAATGTTGCATACCAAATATCAAAAGATTCTGCCTGCTGGAGCTGGAGAAGAAGATTTTTGAAGAAATTTGCCTGAAATGCACTAAGTTCGAAATCGGGCTCCTATACTGAGCCCAAATATGAACCCAGAGGACCGATTTGAACAAACTTGAATCAGATCCACCCTACAATGTTGTATACCAAATATCAAAAGATTCTGCCTGCTGGATCTGGAGAAGAAGATTTTTTAATGTTTTTCCCATTGACAACAGTGTTAAAAAGTGCTGACTCAGCACTTTTTCAAAGTCCTGAAAAAAGTAACTTGTGATCAAACCGATAGGGATTTTTTTAACCATTCTATTCTACTGGATAAAAGGAAGCTTTATACAAAATAAGAATTTTCTGTGCCGTGTAGTTTTGGAGATATGGCAGTTTTAAGGTTTTTCCTATTTTTAGCTCCTGAGGTTCCCACAGGGCAATGAGAACAAATTTTTTGGCATTAATCAACTACTTATGACCCATTATCATCTTATATCAAATTTGGTTCAAATCGACCTCACGGTTCTGAAAATAGAAATTTTAGGCGTGGCCAAAATTTTTGCCCCTCCCATAACGAAGGCACTGCTGGTTCATGAGAAGAAGATTTTTTTAAGATTTAGGCACACTTTTTAGGCGTGGCCTTACCAAAGGGCGAGGCAACTTGATTTGAACAAAATCAAATTGCGATGTCATAACAAACTATTATCTCAAATATCAATTAAATTGGTTGAGCGGTTTGGGAGGAGAATACGCAAACACCATGTTCACGGACGACGGACGACGGACGGTGAGTGATCACTATAGCTCTCCTGACTGAAAGTCAGGTGAGCTAACAAGATAAAACAACAGTACAAACGGTAGAATGAGTTTTAATTGTCCCATTTATTCGCTATAACATTGTTACATACGACAGTTTTAAACTTTATTCAAGGTCAAAACACAGCCTTTTAGATTCGTAACAAGGTCGCTGCTCATCAAGTGCTTTTAATTGGAGGACAAATCGCCCCTATTACGTTCGGCCCAGACAATCGTTGCGCTAACGCGAAGAACATTCATGTCACTGGCTCGTGCCGATGCGTGTTACTGAAATTCTCCTGTTGGAGTTCATTTAATTGCAGGAGAAGTAGATTACCACTAAACCACTGCGGAGGGAGCAATTATTTTCAAGTTTAAGGGAGTAATAGAAGCGCCAGCGGTATTTAAAAGATTGCCAGCGGTACCTTAGCTTTTACTTATAAATGTAAGTATATGTTGGGTGTGAAATGCACTCCACAGCCGGTGAAGTAGAAATTTCATGAGGGGGTTAACCTTCCTCACCCAAATCATCTTGTGACTCGCAGCCCCCTTCCCACCCATGCGACGCATGGATACCCCAACCCAGTGCCCCTTCGTCTTCTTGCCTTAAAAACTTACGAGTTTCAGTGCCGAGAGAGCGAGAGACAGATACAGAGACACAGATAGAGAGAAAGCGGGAGAGTGTGTGTGTGTGTGTGTGTGTGTGTGTGTGTGTGTGTGTGTGTGTGTGTGAGAGAGAGAGAGAGAGAGAGAGAGAGAGAGAGAGAGAGAGAGAGAGAATGGTAGTTTTAAAAAACCCTAATTTTCTGTGTTAAATGGGTGAGGTGTTAGGCTATTGACATAATTTATTCTGCTGGAACGATAATTTTAAATTAACACATCCACAATAGGCTTCCGAAAACATCAGGTTTATACAATGATTGGTATTTGTTTGATTATGTCAATAATACGCTAGTGTGGAGTCTCTTTCATTGCGGAGATCATTGCCACTGGTTTAATTGCTGGAAAAAACACTAATCATACAGCTTCTGACTACATATGAGAGCTGCCTTGCTAATTTTTTAATGTTGTTTTTTGCGCAGTTTCACTTAACATGAGCTATTATCTGGGTGAAATTTACACTCGATGGGTATTTCCAAATTGGTCCGCTATCCATGTACTATTTCTATGTTTTGCTACTTGACAACCTCAAGCAAAATATAATTTGCCCACGCATATAAGATCATGGTTGACATAAATTATAAGAATGGGTCGATATGCATAGGAGCGAAATTTTGGATCAAAATTAATATCCGAATTCCCATGCACATGTCTGAAATTTGTAAAATAAAAACTTTGTCATCGTGAAAACGCACACGCTTCCTGATGTATTCTTACAAACGTTATTGTGGAATAAATAGTTGAAACACATTTTAACTGTTCTCTGTTATTTGAGAACGCTTTCCTTTATCATTTTACCACAATAAGTGCAGAATATCGAATCACACAAATGGACGCCCTTCTCCAATGGTGAGCTGATGCATAAACCACAATATTGCCTTTTGACTGCTCCACAGATAAATAGCTTATTTGTGGTATGCCAGGTTTAAACAGCAGCACTACATCACTGGTGGGGAAGGCTCTTTATATTTTTCTATAATACTCAAACTTTGCTAAGCACCAGTAGTATGTCATGTTCCCCTACAGGGGTTAGTTGGGGGACCTCGGTGGGGGACCTCGGAAGTGACGTCATGTCACGTGACCCAGTGGCGCCATGTTGTGTTGTCATGGTAACCCGCGTGAGCGGCCATGTTGTGACGTCATCTCCATAGTGAAACGTTGTGGTAGTACGCATGCGCAGCGCGTGTTGTTAGGGTGATACGAGCTTCCGTCGTCCATTTTGTATACTGGAAGCCGCCATCTTGGTTTCTATGGTAGCACGTGATTGCTATGTTACCTAAGGCCTACAATAAGACGGGGGTATGTTCGAAGGGTATGTTCGATTGAATCGGAGTATTTTCTGGAACGACTTCCCTGAATAATTACCACAAACAACCCGACAATCCCCCAAATCACCAAAATCCACCCCAAATCACCGAAATTGACTTTATTTCCCCATTTTATCGGCTTAGCACGTAGTGTTATAGAACTAAGGGGTACAAGGGGTGCATTCGATTGAACAGGAGAAATGTCCTGGATTAGAATTCTCCCAGATTCCCTTTTTTTGGATCCCATGACGTGTTATTTCCCAATTAAGAATAGCACGTAGTGCTATAGGAAAATTTACTCAGAATTCTCTGCTTCTATCTATATATGCAATACTTTTCGTCTACCTGACCATGTTCCTTTATCCTGGAGTATACTCCAGTAGCGTAGAAGAGCCTATTATTTGGAAGAGCTTTGCTTATTATTACTATATTTAGCTATTCTAGTCTATTTTTGTTAGTTCTGACCCTATTCCAAGTACTCTTGTTGTTTCATTTATCTAGATCATTTATATAAATTATAACTAACCAATCAGATTGCTTGATTTCCAATAACCTGTATGCAGAGTTATCTCCCTTCTGTACAACAAAAGCCAATATCATTCCCAAAGCCAATATCATTCCCTATCCACCCCCCCCCCCCCTCACTAACACCACCACTAACCACCCGCCCGCCCACCCACACACACACATACAGTATACATGTGTTAAACGTAGTTGTGTATGTGTTTTGCTGCAAACTGGGCTGGGTGCACTCCCCTACAGGCTGCGGCAAAGCATATGCACGTCCCTCTTGGAATCTGGAACTATGAAGAATAATGTAAATAACTGAAGAGGGTTAAAAACGGTGAAGAAGAAACGAAAAATGTACATACTTGTACAAGTATATATTAGTCTGTGTTTGGTACTCAGTGAGAGTTCACCTGTGTTGTTAAGGGGTGGTTGAGGGAGTATGCTATCTACCCCCACCCCCACCTCATCACCACCACAACCACCCACCCACACACATATAGTACAGTTGTGTTAAACGAGGACGTGTATGTGTTTTGCTGCAACCTGGGAGCAATAGGGTGCTCCCCCCCCCCTCAATGAGGTCTAATTTACTACGACTCTTATCCTCATTTCAGAAAAAATGGGATTCTCCAGAAGGCACCCCTTTTTTGAAAAACATATGGCCTTCGGCACCCCTTTTTTCTGAAATGAGGATAAGAGTCGTATTAAAAATCCCTCAATGAGGTCTAATTTACTACGACTCTTATCCTCATTTCAGAAAAAAGGGGTGCCGAAGGCCATATGCTTTTCCAAAAAGGGGTGCCGAAATTGGGGTGCTAGGGATATTGCCATTGATGTAGGTTTTTATTATACAGAAGGGAGATAACTCTGCATACAGGTTATGGGAAATCAAGCAATCTAATTGGTTAATTATAATTTATATAAATGATCTAGATAAATGAAACAACAAGAGTACTCGGAATAAGGTAGGAACTACAGGTATTACGTGCCACCTTACCAGTAACAGGATGATACAAAGCATTTGGTAAGTTAATACTATGAACGGTTAGGATGGGACCTATAGGGGAATATACCAACCATACTCTACTGCCATTCTGTATTACCAGGCATTGACCCCACCCCAGAATAACGCTCAATAATATGAAGCATCTGGTGGATCAGTAGTACCAAGGACCAGCAAGAGACCTACAGGGATATGTACAGCCTATGCTATACTACCGTTCTAAACTACCAAGCAATACCCCCACCCCCACAAAATCACTAGGCCTACCATAACGTACTACATATACCAGCCATATAATAAAACAAAACAATCGGTTGGTTAATAGTACCAAGCACTACCAGGGGCCTATAGGTGTATATACCGCCCATACTATAGTACCCTTCTAAACTACCAGGCAGTATCCCTACCCACAATATCCCTATGCCTAGCATTGCATAGTACCTATACCAGTCATAGGATAACATAATGCATCAGGTGGATTAATAGTACTAAGGGCCAGCAAGAGACCTATAGGGATATGCACAGCCTATATAGTAATCTCAGATAAGTATCCTATAAAAGGTATCCTCGATAGGTATCCTCAAATAATACAATACCTGGGCCTTAGGTATCCTCAAATACTGAAATGAGTCTAAGAGTCGTTCGAGGAGTCACTCGAACGAGCAATTACTCGATAGCTCATTTGCTCGATGAGCTTCGAGTCGTTCGAGCAATTGCTCATGGAGTAATTGCTCTTAGGCTCATTCGCTCGATGGGCTTCGAGTCGTTCGAGCAATGACTTATCAGTAACTGCTCGATAGCTTATTGGCTTTGGGAATGATATTGGCTTTGGGAATGATATTGGCTTTTGTTGTACAGAAAGGAGATAACTCTGCATACAGGTTACTGGAAATGAAGCAATCTGATTGGTTAGTTATAATTTATATAAATGATCTAGATAAATGAAACAACAAGAGTACTTGGAATAGGGTCAGAACTAACAAAAATAGACTAGAATAGCTAAATATAGTAATAATAAGCAAAGCTGTTCCAAATAATAGGCTCTTCTACGCTACTGGAGTATACTCCAGGATAAAGGAACATGGTCAGGTAGACGAAAAGTAGATATTTTTTTAGATATTTATTCGTTCAGTAGCATACAGGAAATACAATGGTTACAATCACATAGTTCAATTAATATATAACATTTTGTATACTACTGGGAGATGACATAGCCAGATTGGCTGTCTTCCAGTCATCTCCCTAAGGAATATTTTGCAATACTGTTTACGGGCCCAGACTGTCGACGTTCTTATAAAAATCATCTCATCGGTTATAGAAAATTTACTATGTAAGGGTTGTGCTAGACTTGGCAGTTAAAGTGTTTTCTAGTGGATGAATTTCAGCTTGGGGCCTTCTGGCTGTGTGCTACAAATGAAGCAACCTAAATTGAGCAGTTCGAGTAAAAGAGATATAAAAATTTGCTTCAATCCTTTATTTATCTTGAGAGCGGCCCAAAGCTATAAGACATCCCCTGGCGAGGTCATTTAACGCGGACAAGGTGGGTATAGCTATTTGGAGGACAGAATGTCATTTCGTCTGGTCATTTAATTTGTTCATATATAGGTAAAGTAAAGCAGGAAGACGTGTTATGACGGAGTCCAAATCAGCAAGATCACACCCTCTCTCAATCCAAGGGTGAGAACGGGTCGTACTACCGCTGATGTGATCACCGCCGCTACGATGTTTATATAGTGCAATCTGGACAATAAGGATTACTGCATTCAACATTGTCTGAATAAAGTGCTAGAAGCCTGGACAACAGCTTCTTTTTAAATACGTTTCTATTGTTCATCGTACGTAGATCTCTATCTAGCGCATTCCAAATCCTGGGATACAGGTTGGTAGGTAGACGGTCCAGGGCTTTTGTCCTTGTTCTAGTTATTTGGAGAAGATCGCGTTGTCTAGTGGTTCTGACAGGCATACTAGCTACTCTGAAGAAGTTATCAAATGACTGGGGAAGATTGTCGTTTTTCCAATCAAAGACGAAGAGGGATACATGGAATTTATACAGGTCAGTCACCTTGAGTATTTTGTCCCTTTTGAAGAGTGGTTCTGTGTGGGCATTATACTTTTTGTTATTAATTATGCGCAGTGCACGTTTTTGAAGAGTTAGAAGTTTATTGATAGATCTCGAATTTCCCCATGCTTGGATTCCATATACCAAGTGACTATGTATCAGAGCGAAGTATAGTGTTCTCATAGCCTCATGAGGAAGGATTGCCTTTACCTTGTTAAGAGCAAAGTTTGCGCGTGCAATCTTGGAACAAAGTTGAGCTATGTGGGCGTTATATGATAGACAATTATCAACGGATATACCTAGAAATTTCAGTGATTTTTCAGCTTCATTTGGTCCAACCTTATTTATTATTTGGTTGTTGACGAAAATATTATTGTGAGAGAGCGCTTGCTTATGGGATGGATTAAACACAATATATTTAGTTTTACTTGCATTCAATGCCAATCTATTCACGGAACACCATTCGGAGATGTTTTCTAACTCTTTATTCACAGTAATTGTCAGATTGTCAGTATTAGATCCCGAAAGGTGTACGTTGGTATCATCGGCAAAAGATAAAGGGTTTAATGTTGTTGAATTGCAAAGATCATTTATGTATAGCAAAAATAAAATAGGTCCTAATATTGAGCCTTGTGGAACACCACAGGTTATTTCAGCTAAGTCAGATGTGCCTTCACCGTATGCAACAAATTGGTGTCTCTTTGATAGGTAACTTTTGAACCAATTGTTGGAGATGCCCCTAATTCCATACCATTCTAGTTTCTTCAATAGGATATCATGGTTTATGGTGTCGAACGCCTTAGATAAGTCCAAAAATACCGCTAATGTTATGTCTTTACTTTGCCTATTATTTGCATCGGCAATGTACTTTAGGAGATGTAGGACAGGGTGGATAGTTGAGTGATTTTTTCTGAACCCATATTGACTGCTGCATAGAATTTCAAAGCGATCGAGAAAGCTTATCAGCCTAATTGACACGAGTTTTTCTAGAACCTTTGAAAAGGTGGGGAGGATACTGATAGGTCTATAATTGGTAAAATTATGCACATCTCCAGATTTGAAAATAGGGATTACCTTTGCAATCTTCATTTGTTCTGGCACTACTCCTTGGACAAAGGAGTTATTGATAATATGTGAGAGAGGTACTACAATTTGGTTGATTGATTGCTTGATGAGAGTTGACGTGATATCATTACTGTCTTTACTTAATTTTGATTTCATTGACTGCACCATGTTAACAATTTCGGCTGGCGTAGTTGGTGTCATAAAAAAGTTATTTTGAAAATCCCCTTCCATGTAATCCCAGAAAGGCTTATTTGACATAGGTAATAACTCACTTGTTTGTTTCCCAATATTCGCAAAAAAACTGTTAAATTCTGTGGCAATTTGGTTATGATCAGTTATTTCTCTTTCACCTTGCTTAAAAAAGGAGGGCGGTTTGGCTTCTCGTTTTGCTTTGTTTATGCTATCATTTAATATTTGCCACGTTTTACGCATATCATGTTTATTTTGAGCTAGAATGTTCTTATAATACATGGCCTTGCATTGTTTTTTCACTCTGTTGAATATCCTACAGTAATTTTTGTAGTTTTGAATATTGCGGTCGCTCGGACACTTCAGTTTTTTCAGGTAGAATTTTCGTTTATTTAATGACGAGATCAAGAGGCCCTTCGACATCCAAGGTTGTTTTCTTATAGTATTTGTCTTTGCCTGTGTCTGGGATAGAGGAAAGGCAGTTCCAAAGCATTTAGATAAATTTCAATGAATGTGTTATAAGCCATGTTTGGGCAATCTAGTTCCATTACAGGAGAGAAGTCACACTGAGATAAAAGTAAGTTAAAGTGGGAAACACTTTCTTTGTTTATTTTTCGTTTGGACACAACAGGTCGACGTATATTTTCTTTGGTATCGGGTTCAATATAGAAAGTGCCAAAATGGTCAGATACATCAGTTATTACTATTCCCGTGTTAGAATTTGTTGAGATATTATTTGAAAATATGTGATCGATAAGAGTGGCGGAATAGGGAGTTACTCTTGTGGGCTTGGTTATTAGAGGTAGGAATCCCTGACTGAACATTAAATCAATAAAATATCTAGTCTTGTCATGGGAACTGAATTTTAACATGTTGATGTTCAAGTCTCCTACAATGTAGGATGGATTGTTTTCGCGATTTAGTTTGTCGGTTATTTCATTTAATTTCGATATGAAGAGGTCAATATCTGCTTTAGGTGGCGTATTTGGTCTGTATATCACTCCTATTATTTTCTTGGATTTCTTGGTATTGATTTCGATGAAGAGGGATTCAATTACATGCGGAATAAAAAGAGTCAGGTCCGGGCGAACTCTATAATCGACATGTTCCTTAATAAAGAATCCTACCCCGCCACGACCATCATCGCCATTTGGTCTACTGTTCACAAGGAGTGGGTGGTAGCCATTAAGTGTGTATGACATGGTGGGTGGAATTTTGAATATCTCTGTTAGTCCAATTATGTCAAAGAAACTGTCCATGTCATGCAGGTTGAGTAAAAGATCATTTAGGGCATCCCAGTGTGCGGTCAGCCCTTGGCAATTTATGTGAAAAACAGAAAAGGACTTATTCAGTAGAGTACGACATGAGGCAAACTGTTCAGGGGAGTAGTACGAGCAATCATTTTTAACTTTTTTAAAGGGGAACAAGTCATCATCTTGTCCGTTGTAGACTTTTTCCTTATAATGACTAATAAAGTCGTATTCTGGCCGCGTTTGGATCTCGCCCAACTCTAGTCTATCCGCCATTACTAACAATGTAACTGCCAAGTACTATAAGTGCACCACGCCTCGCAGAAAACAATATGAAATTTGGTAAAGAGGGATGTACTGAATACGACAAGGTTTGAACCAGTCTAAGGGTGACTGCACTGGACCTCATACTAAGGGCAACAGTCTGGGGCAATGCAAACATAATTATATTAATGGCGGAAACTAAAAAGGTTGAAACAAAAGAAAAGAAGTTGTTATAACAAATCAGGGCTATGTACATAGAAAAAACAGTTGCTATACATGGGTTCTTGAATAACTGGGTTTCTGATCGACTCTCACATTTCATACAATTTTTTTTTTGTAGCATAGATGCATTTATTACTAATCGGTCACACACTCGCTCATCGACCCACAAACCCATCACTCAAGTCAGTGATTGAATGCGCGAGTAAATGAGCGAGCGAGTCAGGGTGAGGAAGCATCGAGTTTGCCAAGTAGACATTTCGCGTAGTCACAGAGTTGATATTGAGTTATCATCTTCAGGTTACGAGATGGCCACCAATTACACTCACCCGTTCATCCAACCAACCATCCATCCTAATGAATAATGAAATGAATAAACAAATAAACAAATGAGCGGATGAATGAACGATCTTGGCTATTATTTCACTTGTAATGATTTAATTTCCAATCATTCATTCATTCATCCATCCATCCATTCAAACACCCCAATGAATGAATGAATGAATTAATGAAATAATGAATTAATGAAATAATGAATGAATGAATGAATGAATGAATGAATGAATGAATGAATGAATGAGTGAATGAATGAATGAATGAATGAATGAAGGGGTGGATGGATGGATGGATGAACGGATGAATGGATGGATGAATGGATGGATGAATGAATGTATGAATAAATTGGTTTGTAAGAAAGTCAGTCATACGTGCATGCATCCACTCCAGCAGTTACTCACTCGAATGAATGGATGGATGAATGAACGGGTGGATGAATGGATGATGAACGGAAGAGTAAGTAAATTGATGAATTGATGAATCCTTGGATGGATGGACGGATGGGCGAAGGAATGACAACAATGAATAAAAGAAAGAATGAATGAATGAGTTAACTATCATGAGGTATCCTGAGTCAATCATTCATCCGTCCACTCATCCATACACCCACCCACTCCTAGGACGAATGAACGGATGAATGAGTGGATGCATGAACGAACGGATGATAAATGGATAAATGAACGAATGGGTGGATGGATGGACAGATGGATGAAAGAATGAAAAAAGGATAAAAGAAAGAATGAATGAGTTGACTATTCTGGGCTTTGACTCTGGAGACTTGATTTACACCAAAATTATTTATGGTATTACATATTATCTGGAATGACAGAATGGCGAAGAAAAGAAGCACATATTGATCACAAGAGTATACAATTTTGCGAGGTTGTGTCTAGAAGTGAAAAGGTTAAGGAGTTTTCTTGATCGATTAATCACTTGTCCAAATAGATATCTGAATAACTACCATACCGTTGATGATTTACAGCATGGACCCTTTACCCAACGTAACAAACAAAACCGACTGGGCCTACATATATAAAAAAAAAAAAAATTTTTTTTATGTTTTCAATCTTTGTCTCAAAAACATAGCCCATGACCCACCTCGGAACGAGCTCTTTGAGCTCGCTCCAATGAGGGGTCATAAGCTATGTTCCCGAGACAGAACATTGAAAATTGTTTGTAATTTATGAATTCAGTTTGCAAGTAACATCCGCTACCCGCAGTGGGTAAGGTTTTAACATTGATCATTTCCAGCTTCTGATTCAGTATGATCATCATGCAAGTAAACAAGTATGTCAGCACGCATCTTGTATGCTTTGCTCTGTCTCATATGATTGATGTAAGTCAGTATGCACTCACTCAGTCAGACATGCACTCATTCACTCATGCGATCATTCGCTTGAATAAATGAATGAATGGATAAATGAATGAATGAATGAATAAAGGAATGGACGAATAAATGGACGAACGAATGAATGAGTTAACAATACTGAACTTTGACTCCGGGGTAATGAGCTAACTGAATTGATTTACACCAAGAGTATTTGTAGTATTACAAATTATCTAGAATGACTCAATGATGAAGAAAAGGAGCACACACTCGTCACAAGAGTATAGTTTATGGGGAGGTTGTGTCATGGGCATCGGTTTAATTACGGAAATCGAAGTAAAGACAAGTCAGTCCACAGCAGAAAGGATTGCAGTGTCATTGATTTAGAAAATAGCAATGCTTACCACTAAAAAGTATCAGACTTGTAAAAGAGAATTTTCAAAGGCTGATTCCCGCGTAGCTGCAAAGGGAATACATCAATCAATTGAACATAAGGAGTTAGTTCTTGTCGTACATCCTGTGTGCATTATAAGAATCAGGACAATTGTTGACTATGAAATGTAGACAGGCATCCCATCAACTACTTCAGACTGGGAAATAACAAACATCTAGAAGAGTTATTAACTCTTAATCTTGATGATTAAGTATTATACTATCAATTTCGGAGTTTGGATATATGGCAAGGAGTTTTTGAATGTGGATCTATTTATTTGTTTATTTATTGGGAGTTAACTACACCTTCAATAGCCAGGGACCTCTCGTGGTGAAGAAATTGGACAAGTGAGTTAGCGTTCAGTCACACACGCATCCGTTCACTCATCCAACTCCATCCATTCAAATAAATGAATGAATGAGTGAGTGAGCTAGTGAACGAACGAACGGACTAACGAATAAGTGAACGAATGAACTAGTAGCGGAAAGGATGGAGGTACGACAGGAAGGGACAAACGAATGAACCTCGTTCCCAATTGCTTTGAGAAAGCTTGTATCTAGAATTATTGATTCACTGGGGCTTAACTACACTTTAAACAGCCAAGATCACTGGAGCTTCGGGGAAAAATTGGGAGAGATGGGGAAAAGGGATGCCAAATGTGCCACTCTGGAGTAGTGGAGACCCTGGAACATTTTCTCTTGGAATGCCCACAGTATATACCTCATAGAATAAAATTTACTGGAAGAATAATGCAGAAGTGGGGTGAAGAAACAAAGGATAGATGGCTGAAGGCGGACACGAGGGAGAGGGTAGGAATGCTTATTGAAGAAATTGAAAAAGAGGAAGTGAGGGACACTATTAAGCAGTTTATATCTGAATGCTGGGAGGAGAGGAGGGGAAGAGGGGGTCGGGTGCAGGGGGAATGATGGCCTTCTCTTATGAGGACCGCGACAAATCAGCGGCTGGCCAAAGAGTTATTATTATTATCTCGTGACGAGCAATCTGGACAAATGAGTTAGCTTTCAATCACACACTCCATCGCTCACCCCTCCAATCATTCATTCAGATGAATAGATGACTGAATAAGGGAAGCAAGGAAAGAAGAAAGGGACGAACTGACGAACTTGTTCTCAGTTACTTTGAAAGAGCTTTTGGATCTAGAGTTATTTATTTTTTGTTGAGCTATCTGATCTAATGAGTTAACTGTCAGTCACACACTCCATCGCTCACCCATCCAGTAATTCTTTCAAATGATTGAATGACTGACTGAATGAAGAAAGGAAGGAAAAAAAGGACGAACTAATTAGCTTCTTCTCAATTACTTAGGTGCTTTAGGATTTTTAGTTATTTATTTATTTGTTGTGGCTTAGCGACACTTTCAACGGTCCGGGTCATATCTTGTCGAACATTTTGGAATATTGAGTCAACTATCAGACATTCATCCGTCCACTCACTCAACCACCCATTCTAGTGAATGAATGTGCAAATGAGTGGACGAATGAGTGCAGGAATGAGAAGGGTAGGAAAAGGATAGGAGCTTTTTGATCTTGAGTTATTTATTTATTTGTTGTGGCTTAGCGACACTTTCCACAGTCCGGGTTATATCGTGTCGATCTTTTTTGAAATAATGAAATAACGATCAATCAGACACTCATCCGTCCACTCACTTAACCACCCCTTCGAGTGAATGAATGAGCAAATGAGTGGACGAGTGAGTGAATGAATGAGAGGGATAGGAGGATGGAAGGAGCTTTTGTGTTTAGATTTATTTTTTTATTTGTTGGATCTTAACTCACTTTCAACATTCCAGGTCATTTCATGTCGAACAATTTGGAGCAATGAGCTCACTCTCAGTCACACACTCACACTCATCCGTCCACTCACTCAACCATCCATTCGAGTGAATGAATGAGCAAATGAGTGGACTGGTGAATGAATGGAGGAATGAATGAGAGGGGGAGGAGCATGTTCTCCGTTACTTATTTCATTCGAGTAGTGAATGAATGAGAGAGTTAATGGACGAGCGAATGAGTGAGTGGGTGAATCGAGGAGAGGAAAGGAAGGGGGAGGAGCATGATCTCGATTACTTAGTTCATATGAGGGTTCATTTTAGTTCACAGTCAAAGAACGAACGAACTAATCAGTTTGCTCTCAATTACTTTGAAATACTTGTACTTGTATATTTTTGCTTACCGGAAATAAAATATTGTTTAAACTAAAGAGCTTTTGAGTCTTGAGTTATTTATTTGTTGGTGCTTAATGAAACTTTCAACACTCAAGGTCATATAGTGTCAAACAATTTGAATTAATGGATTAGCTATCAGTCACAAAGCCATCAATCCACTCACTCAAATGAATGGAGTAATGAGTTAGCTATCAGTCAGACACTCATCCGTCCACTCACTCAACCACCCATTCGAGTGAATGAATGAGCAAATGAGTGGACGAATGGGTGCATGAATGAGAGGGGTAGGGAGAAGGAAGGAGCTTTTGGATCTACAGTTATTTGTTTATTTGTTGGGGCTTAGCGACACTTTCAACAGTCCGGGTTATATCGTGTATTGCATATATAGATAGAAGCAGAGAATTCTGGGTAAATTTTTCTTATAGCACTACGTGCTATTCTTAATTGGGAAATAACACGTCATGGGATCCAAAAAAAGGGAATCTGGGAGAATTCTAATCCAGAACATTTCTCCTGTTCAATCGAATGCACCCCTTGTACCCCTTAGTACTATAGCACTACGTGCTAAGCCGATAAAGTGGGGAAATAAAGTCAATTTCGGTGATTTTGGGTGGATTTTGGTGATTTGTGGGATTGTCGGGTTGTTTGTGGTAATTATTCAGGGAAGTCGTTCCAGAAAATACTTCGATTCAATCGAACATACCCTTCGAACATACCCCCGTCTTATTGTAGGCCTTAGTTAACATAGCAATCACGTGCCACCATAGAAACCAAGATGGCGGCTTCCAGTATACAAAATGGACGACGGAAGCTCGTATCACCCTAACAACACGCGCTGCGCATGCGTACTACCACCACGTATCACTATGGAGATGACGTCACAGCATGGCCGCTCACGCGGGTTACCATGACAACACAACATAACGCCACTGGGTCACGTGACATGACGACACTTCCGAGGTCCCCCACCGAGGTCCCCCAACTAACCCCTGTAGGGGAACATGACATACTACTAGCACCAAATATTTGACACATCATTGTGAAATTTGCTTGTGACATATTTGCGATATTTTGGGTGGATATGGTTGAGGAATGTATTGTGATGGTCCCCAGTTTCATTCACTCACTCATAAGCTCTCTTTGTCAGGCAGACTTTTTCGAGATAGTCAAGGAAAGCATGTACCCCTTGATTTCCATGATATTTTCGTGTACTGTCTACATGTAAATGACATGTGTAGTGTATACAATCTTCATTTCAACACAAACCCTTGTGATTTAATGAATGAATATGGCAAATGCAAATGTAAGAAGACATTTGTCTGAAGCAGAAATGTGGCGGGCTGTAGGGGCTTCCCATCGTCAGGTTTGTGAAACCCTTGGTGTGCACCATACGGTGATCGGAGCCTGGGCAAGATTTCAGCAGTATGGCACACCAGTAAGACAGCATGGTGGTGGCAGAGACGGGCAACATCTGCAGCTGAAGACCGGCTTTTGATCATTCTGGCCTGTAGGAACCGCTTTGCCACAGCAACCACAGCTTCGCAGTGAGCCTTCAGAATGCATCCGGGGTAAATGTTTCGACGCAGACTATCCGGGCAAGGTTGCACGAATGTGGTCTCCAATCGAGGAGACCATGTATTCGCATTCCGCTGTCCCAGAACCATCGCCAGGCACCATATGAAAGGACCATGGACCAAGTTGGATGGACCAGAGAAGATTGGCGACCTATCCTTTTCACATAGATAGGCGTTCTAGGGTATGGAGAAGACCAGGAGAGCGATTCCTTGCAGCAACATTGCTGAGCATGACCGCTATGATGGAGGGCCAATGATGGTCTGGGGCGGCGTCAGCAGGGATGGACGTACAGACCTCTGTATCCTTGAACGTGGTACATTTTGTGAAGTGAGCCCACAGGGGTTAATCAAGCTCGCAAGCTCGGGTAAAGAACTCGAGCTCATGAAAGTGTTATAGGGATTTATTTGGTAACATGGATTCAAGTTTTATTAACAGTAATAACATAAAATTGAACATGACAATAAAATGCATGGAATTGTATTAAACTGGCGACCAGAGTACAGGCGTACTTTGTGGGTACACGCCATATGTTCTGTTGACAATATTAGGCATACCTTTGCAGGCCAATATTGTCAACAAGCAAGTAAAATTGTAGGATTTGTTGATGGATGGAACAATAACATTCAGCAGTATTCCTGGGATGTTGGTGTTCGAAGTGTCCAACAAATCATAACATGTACCTGGTGAGGCTCCCCGGATATCTGGGGATGCTGAGTTGCAAAATTGCACAAGTCACCAGATCATTCTGTCGGTTAACTGACGCACGGCAGGATACTATTTTATAGCAAATATTCCATGGACTGCATGCTGAGTAACCGACAGTTTGCATGGCAGTAATAGAGTCCACAAAATGGCGACCGCCGCGTCAAGGATCTTTCCCTAAATTCTCCAAAACTCAGGGAGAATTTGCTGACGGTTGTCATGTACCCCGGGTATTGCATCTGAAATTTGGTGTTCATTATGATAAGCACCAATTTCTGACTGCTTAGAAAAGTTGTCTCTGGGCTACGGACGAACACTAAACGGTCTACAGGGAGAACCATGGATGCCGCCACTGCTATTGAAGGAATGAACTTTGTTTGATACAATTTACATTTTTATGCCAGAGACAACGACAGGTTAGTCGCGAATTTGTTAATAGAATAAATGATTGATTTATTAAAATAGTAGATAATTTGAATCTGGTCTTCGTTCTGATGTTCATGACAAGTTCGTGAACTTACCTACTGAACTGAACCTAAAATCTGGAGCCTATGTCTGATATCGTCTGGTAAGGAATCACAAAACGCCACGGGCTGGTGGGATCTCACATAACTGCCAGTAAGCACAACGCTTGGGGTCAGAATTTACGATCGCAAATCGATAGACATTTTACTTAATTCCGCAACACATTGACTGCACAGCGGTATATTGATATCATGAGATCCTGGATGTCCACGTCAGATTGTATGCAGGTGCAGTGGGTGATAGATTCATTCTGATGGACGATAACGCTCGTCTTCATGTTGCACATGCTGTCGGGGAGTACCGACGGAGGGAGGGGATTGAGCGTATGGACTGGCCACCAAGATCCCCCGACCTCAATCCAATCGAACATGTCTGGAATGAGTTGCAGCTTGCAATTTCATCCCGTCCAGTCCAGCCAAAAAGTATCCAGGAGCTGGGTGCCATACTGGCCCAAAAATGGAACAACATTCCATAAAGGACCACCAGGAACCTGATTGGGAGCATGAGAAGGCGTTGTCAAGCTGTAATTAATAGTAATGGGGCTCATACTCGATACTGAACCCATACCAGTTCGCTCCGTCAACTTGTTGGCAAATTGAAAAATTTCCTCTTTTGCCAATAATATTTATTTTCCATGGTTATCGTATTCAAAAGCTAAAAACTAATTTCAAACACAACTAAAATCTTAATTTCTGTACTTAAATCATTAAAAATGTAATTAAATAAAAATATATAACTTTTCATTACAATATTTCAACTAAAACGTAAAACAGGTTGTTGGATATACTTGGTGCTTAGCAAACTTTGAGTAGAATATTTATTTTTTTTCCGTAAGTCTCGATTCATTACTTCTTGATCAGCACCAAACATTTTTACTAATCACTGACAGAACTTTATGGGTGTGTGTGGGGGGGGTGGGGGGCTTCGGATCATATTTCTTGTCCCCAAAAAATCATTTCTGGACACCGAAAACATATAGCTTATGTGCCGTATTTGTTATTTGGAACAAAAGCTTGTTACAGTAAAGAGTGACAGCCCATATTTCTTTAGGACTGAAATGGAAAGATAATTACATTTGATCAGCGATGGGGGGGGGGGGGGGGGGGGGGGGGGGCGGCTGAGGGTGTATCTGTCCACCTACGGTTACTTTTATGGAAGATGTAAACCAAATAGTGTGAACGAATCTTCTTAAATGCGAACTTCCCACAGGCCATATCTTTCTCAGGATCTAGCAGGATCTCATGTTTACTTTCAACTGAAACTCCTGTCAAAGCGAACATATTGGAGTACTTTGGATAAGTGACGCGGGGATGGTTAAACTTTTCTCTAATTGTACATCAATCACAAAGGGCATAAACAGAGCATACAACTTTTTATGAATGAAAGGAGGATATATTACGATCATAGCTTTGACTTGCGTCAATGATTTGGAACATCAGGCCCAGGCGGGCCTACAAGTCAAACCTCTGCTGTGTGTCGCGGTATTTTCGATTTAAAGTGAAATTACAAATTATACGAGAATACTTTCTGAACATTCTCATTCTCAACACAAGTATGACGTGGAAAAATAACGCTCTAAAAATCTTAGACCATTTGCATTAAATGTTGATGAGATCTGGAGAGGTAGCGTGTCGAGACCACGAATCTGTGATCGAACTTCGAAATTGAATTCCACAAACAACCGAGTAGGCCTACAAAACAAATGAAAAAAAAAGATTTCTCAAAGCTTCAAGATGAAAGGATATAGATAGATGAAGGCCTAATGTGTATCTGCGTATCCCATTCTGTTTACAAACGATCGGCAACCGCGTTTATCGTTTTAGTTCGATCCAGAAACATACATAGAGTTTATTATATCGTCTGTGACGGCTCATAACACTGTGAGATAATTGCAGTTTTGCTACAACTACTTCCGGCTTGCAATGCACGGGTATATGAGGATACGTTTGGCCTGGTAATGTATTATTTGAGGATACCTTTTTAGGATACCATTTGAGGATATCCTTTTTTTTTGTTGATATATCTGAGATAGTTATGACGCCTAGTACCCCGTTTGGTCCAGCCTTCTTAGGCGAGACCCCCCTCCCACCGAGATCTTCGTAGCTTCAAGGCCACTACTTGTTCATAGTCACCACCATCTGTCTTTTGATTCAACACTATTGTAGTCACCCAATACTATAGTCTTCTATAACCCTTATAGTTGTGGACCATTACTCCCTCGTACTATTACTACCGACAACTACTATTCTTCCCTGTGTTTCAACCATTACTAAATTAAGGTACCACTACAGCTCATACTGCATATCATTACATTGCTGTCGCTGCGGGTCGCAGTTGATATCGCTATCATTCCACTACTGCTTGCTCAAACAACCTTTTCATACTTATACCAATTTCCTATAATAGGTGATCGAGAAGTTACTTAAAAGTCATTGCCAAGGTATAACAGTAGACCTATGAGATACACAGAGTTTCTCCTATACTACACAACCAGACAGCCAAGTATAACAGTACGTGATTTAACATTACGTACTACCCATACCCACTAAGGACAGTATAACGCTTAGGCGGATCTCTAGTGCTATGGGCCACAATTGAACCAGTGCGAGTACATACCTTACATCCCCTCCCCCCACAGTAGACAACCATGCATTACCTCAACCCCCCCCCCCCCCACCCCACCCCCGCTTCACCAAGAATTGTGTACTACATATACCAGTTATATGATAATATAAAGCCTTAGGCTAAGGATGGTGGTATAAAGTGATAACAGTAGACCAACAAGGGTGCATAGCGTACACGCTAGACAAGCCTCCATTACCCCCACCCACACGTCACAATACTGCTTGACCTAGCATAACGTACTACCAATACAATCTGTGGACCAGCACACAGCCATAGATGAGAGTGTACCAAGGGCTAACATTGAACCAGCAGATGTACAAACCGCACATCCTATACTACCACACTAGACTATCATGCACCCCTACCCCCCACCGCCCCGGCCACAATATAGACTAACATTACATACAGAAAAAATATGAAGCATTAGGTCGATTAGTAGTACCAAGGACTGAAAGGGGACCTACAGGGGTGTATAGTGCCTATACTATACTACCGTTCTGAGCAACCAAGGACTACCTCATAATATCGCTCTAGACGACGAGGAATTATCCCCCCCCAATAATACTGCCTGGACTAACATTACGTACTACATATGCCAGCCACAGGATAGTACAAAGCATTCGATCGATCAGCAGTACCAGGGACTAATAGGGGATCTGCAGGGGTATATACCGCTATTATCATATCAGGCCAGTTCGAAAAGCTCGACACGCCCCAGACTCGAAGAACGTTATGTCAGATTGTACAGTGGACAACATTGGCAGTCAACGCGTCTATGGCGTCACGACGTCAATAGCAACGTCAACCATTTCGCGGGGGAATCTATCAAGAAAACTCACTTTCCGCCATCGATATTCCATCACATACTCATACTATATTCCCATAGCCTTGTGTGTACACACAGGGCTATGCATGAGGCCGAACATGCTTGAGGCGGAAGTTTTGCGCTGGAAAGAGTTGCTCCGGCAAAAGCTTCGGTTCCTATGGGAATTTAACACTAGTTGCTGTATCAAAGTTTCGGGTAACCGGACCCGATTCATACGTGCTGTACTACGGTTGTGTAAGATAGTCCTTCACCTTTTCGGGAGACCAAAACTCTCAACTGGTTAAAATAGTGAGTGAGAGGCTATGGAAAAGTCAGTCATTGATACTGGGAACTCGGGGGACTGCGTGCTTTCTGATACCTGTACATTTTCAGATTTACAATTATTCATTGGTTTTTAAAGCTGCTTTCAGTCTGTGGCTATATCATGGTCACCACACAAGTGCAATGTCAAGATTATCAAACCATTCTTACCTTTCATGCTCACTTTAGAGCAGACTATAATTAACGAGTCATAATTCAACAATGAAACATAACTTGTTTACAAACAAGCACTGCTCAAATTCTCGGTGTTTAATTTTTAATTTATTATGTATCATGAAAAGAGAATCCAATGACCGATTTCATGATATGTATACAAAAGATTTCTTGTGCAAGATTCTAACTCTGCAGCTTGATGTTTGCATCAACATTTTCTTGTTTCTGGGTCATGCTCCATTGTTCCTATCCGACTAGACAACCAGTGTGTGTGTATCGCCGCCACTGATTGGTAAGCAGAATGTGCTGATTAGCAGGATGCTGAATTAATATAGCATGATGCTTAATTATTTTAGTATGATGCTGAATTAATTTAACATGATGCTTAATTATTTGAGCATGATGCTGAATAAATTTAGCATGATGCCGAAATAATTAAGCATCATGCTGAATTACGAGAGGATCATGCATTTCAATTCAGCATGATCCTTAATTATTTAAGCATCATGCTATATTATTTTTCACCTCTTTTTGAATGATATATTGTTTGGTATGATTTCATGAATGCTGGATAAATAATTAAGCGTGATACCTAAATAATTAAGCATGATGCTTAATTTACTAAGCATCATGCTGTATTATTCAGACAACATGCTATATTATTTTAGCATCATGCTATATTATTTAGCATCATGCCTAATTATTTAAGCGTCATGCTTACTTCAAGGACTTATGATTCCGTTCGTACGTCATACACAAGGTGTTGTATATCGTTCATTCAGAAATAGGTCAAATAGAGATCACAAGATTCCAGTGTTAATTTTTGAAATCTCTCGAATATTTCTCTTCCTCTAGCGATTCCCTGCTTCTTCCACTGGTGGGAATAAAACTGCTTTTAATGATGTGAGCAACTCTGGACAACCTAGAAACTTTCTCGTGTTCACTATTCCGAACCAACACTTCTCTCTGGCTCATGCATCGAGGGTGACATAAACCACTCAAAACGAATGCGAAATTTATTCTGAGATAAACTGTCTACAAATGACACTGGAATAGTCACTAATTTTGGAGGCAATCTTCATGAATCTATTTGTGCCACCCCACAAAGCAGTTTATTTGGCGAAAATCGGTTGATAAATACGACTTGGAGCAACTCAGCACTTCTGGGCTCGTAGGGTACCCAATTTTGGGAGGGTGAGGTACCTAATTTTGGTGGCAATCTTCATGCATCTATTTGTGTCACCCCACAATGCAGTTTTTTGGCGAAACACGGTTGATAAATGCGATTTGGAGCAACTCAGCATTTTTGGGCTCCTAGGGTGCCCAATTCTGGGAGGGTGAGGAACCTAATTTTGGTGGCAATCTTCATGAATCTATTTGTGCCACCCCCACAATGCAGTTTATTTGGCGAAAATCGGTTGATAAATACGATTTGGAGCAACTCAGCACATTTGGGCTCCTAGGGTGCCCAATTTCGGGAGGGCGAGGTACCTAATTTTGGTGGCAATCTTCATGAATCTATTTGTGCCACCCCACAATGCAATTTATTTGGCAAAAATCGGTTGATAAATGCGATTTGGAGCAACTCAGCACTTCTGGGAGGGTGAGGAACCTAATTTTGGTGGCAATCTTAATGAATCTATTTGTGCCACCCCACAATGCTGTTTATTTGGCGAAAATCGGTTGATAAATACGATTTGGAGCAACTCAGCACTTTTGGGCTCCTAGGGTGCTCAATTTTGGGAGGGTGAGGTACCTAATTTTGGTGGCAATCTTCATGCATCTATTTGTGTCACCCCACAATGCAGTTTTTTTGGCGAAACACGGTTGATAAATGCGATTTGGAGCAACTCAGCATTTTTGGGCTCCTAGGGTGCCCAATTCTGGGAGGGTGAGGAACCTAATTTTGGTGGCAATCTTCATGAATCTATTTGTGCCACCCCACAATGCAGTTTATTTGGCGAAAATCGGTTGATAAATACGATTTGGAGCAACTCAGCACATTTGGGCTCCTAGGGTTCCCAATTTCGGGAGGGCGAGGTACCTAATTTTGGTGGCAATCTTCATGAATCTATTTGTGCCACCCCACAATGCAATTTATTTGGCAAAAATCGGTTGATAAATGCGATTTGGAGCAACTCAGCACTTTTGGGCTCCTAGGGTGCCCAATTTTGGGAGGGTGAGGTACCTAATTTTGGTGGCAATCTTCATGAATCTATTTTGCCACCCCACAATGCAGTTTATTTGAAAAAAATCAGTTGATAAATGCGATTTGGAGCAACTCAGCACTTTTGGGCTGCTAGGGTGCCCAATTTTGGGAGGGTCAGGTACC
Organism: Pictodentalium vernedei; assembly: GCA_031216915.1. Taxonomy (NCBI): domain Eukaryota; kingdom Metazoa; phylum Mollusca; class Scaphopoda; order Dentaliida; family Dentaliidae; genus Pictodentalium; species Pictodentalium vernedei. The sequence continues at coordinate 370,989,579 of CM062297.1, forward strand.
TAATTTTGGTGGCAATCTTCATGAATCTATTTGTGCCACCCCACAATGCAGTTTATTTGGCGAAAATCGGTTGATAAATACGATTTTGAGCAACTCAGCACTTTTGGACTCCTGGGGTGCCCAATTGTGGGAGGGTCAGGTACCTAATTTTGGTGTCAATCTTCATGAATCTATTTGTGCCACCCTACAAAGCAGTTTATTTGGCGAAAATCGATTGATAAATACGATTGGGAGCAACTCAGCACTTTTGGGCTCCTAGGGTGCCCAATTTTGGGAGGGTGCGGTACCTTATTTTGGTGGCAATCTTCATGAATCTATTTGTGCCACCCCACAATGCAGTTTATTTGGCGAAAATCGGTTGATAAATGCGATTTTGAGCAACTCAGCACTTTTGGGCTCCTAGGGTGCCCAATTTTTGGAGGGTGAGGTACCTAATTTTGGTGGCAATCTTCATGAATCTATTTGTGTCAACCCACAATGCAGTTTATTTGGCGAAAATCGGTTGATAAATACGATTTGGAGCAACTCAGCACTTTTGGGCTCCTACGGTGCCCAATTTTGGGAAGGTGAGGAGCCTGATTTTGGTGGCAATCTTCATGAATCTATTTGTGCCACCCCACAATGCAGTTTATTTGGCGAAAATCGGTTGATAAATACGATTTGGAGCAACTCAGCACTTTTGGGCTCCTAGGGTGCCCAATTTTAAAGGGTGAGGAGCCTAGTTTTGCTGGCAATCTTCATGAATCTATTTGTGCCACCACACAATGCAGTTTATTTGGCGAAAATCGGTTGGTAAATACGATTGGGAGCAACTCAGCACTTTTGGGCTCCTAGGGTGCCCAATTTTGGGAGGGTGAGGTACCTACTTTTGGTGGCAATCTTCATGAAACTATTTGTGCCACCCCACAATGCAGATTATTTGGCGAAAATCGGTTGGTGCCGAATGTCGAATATGGAACCGGGAATAAGTAACGATTGTCACGTTCCCGCAATCATCCAGATATAGATGGCGCTTTGTGAGAGGACGACACAATGTAAATCTTTCGCCTGAAAAACTACTTTTTGAGTCGGAACGGTTGTGTAAATGAAGGTTGGAAATGTGCGATATTATTGGTGATGTAGCGAAATAACAGAATTGAAATGGCATTGCTTTGATTATTTTGGGAAAATAGACTTTTTTGCCTGTTTGTGAGGGTGGTATCCAGATTCACCTGATCTCGATGTATCGTTGCCTTGACGACAGGTAAACATTCATGTTGACATTCAACTCGTCCATTTGAGCTGCTGTTGTGTCAGTTGTGTCTCCGTATTCAGTATTTATTGATCATCCTTAATTGAGTTTGATATTTTGATTAAGGCTTTCTTAAGGTTATGCCTAAGGCTATCACAAAGGGGAAAAGGAAACGAACAAGCCCACAAAAGTATATTCGTTCAAAGGCAGTTCGCAAGCTGACGGATGTAATTGAAGAACCCGATTGGGCTACTGACAGTGAAGTGGATTCTTCAGACGGCAGTATGGCGACTAGTGTAAATCCGCATGCCTCTGCAGCAACGAGCGGTTCAGTTGATGTTGTGGCCCTAGCCGAACAATTAAAAAAGCTTCTCTATAATGATGTCAAATCTCTGATTAGTGCGGCAGTGAGAGATGCCACCAAAGAACTACGGGAGAATATTGAAGGGCTGAAGGCCGAAAATACCAAACTTAACAGTCGGAACAATGAACTTGAACTCAAAGTGGATGAGTTAGAACAATACACCCGCCGATACAGTTTAAGGATCAGTGGCATTAAGGAAGTTGAAAATGAGAACACGGATCAAATTGTGTTGAATCTTGCCAACAAATTAAAAACAGAACTAAGTCTAAGTGACATAGATCGATCGCATCGAGTTGGGCCCAGACGCGAGGATAACGTCCGGCAAATTATTGTTCGCTTCACAAGCTACAGGGCAAGGAGAAGGCTATTTAAGGACAAAAGTAATTTAAAAAACAAAATTCCTGGACTCGAGAAGTGTTTTATTAATGAGGACCTGACAAAAACTAAGTTAGCCCTTTTTAAAGAGACATTATCACTGAGAAAATCCAAGAAGGTGAACAACTGTTGGACTGCTGATGGGAAACTTTTTGTCAAATTACTAGATGGGCAAATAGTGACAATAAGGTCGAGGTTGGATCTAGAAAAGATATAGTAAATGTGCTGAGAATAGACTTCATCTATTATCATCTATATTACAACCCCACCCCCACCCCCAAAAAATAAATCCAACAAGTGTGCACGTTGGTCACGCTCTGGGTACTAGATACGAAGGAATACTAAATAAATTGCAAGTGAATGCCGATAATGGCAAACTCAAAATTTCTACCAAGACACCCCCCCCCCCCCACCCCACTACATAGACGTATAAAATGCTAGTAGATGCTAATGAGTGACAGATTACAGGGTTGTCTACTAGTTGTAAAATTTCTATCAAGAAATTTTGCAGCTGGTAGATAACTTTGTAATCTATCAAGACCCCCCACCCCCCACTACATAGACGCATAAAATGCTAGTAGATGCTAATGAGTGTCAGATTACAAAGTTATCTACTAGTTGTTGGGTCCTATGGGCTTATGCAGGGGTTTATGAATAACCCAGAATACTACATGATGGGCGATGCTGTGTGGAGTTATCATAAACCAGCATGCTTCCCCCCCTTCAGTTGGAGTGAAACACTACATAGACGTATAAAATGCTAGTAGATGCTAATGAGTGTCAGATTACGGGGTTGTCTACTAGTTGTAAAATTTCTATCAAGAAATTTTGCGGCTGGTAGATAACTTTGTAATCTATCAAGACCCCCCCCCCAACCCCCCCAACCCCACTACATAGACGCATAAAATGCTAGTAGATGCTAATGAGTGTCAGATTACAAAGTTATCTACTAGTTGTTGGGTCCTATGGGCTTATGCAGGGTTTTATGAATAACCCAGAATACTACATGATGGGCGATGCTGTGTGGAGTTATCATAAACCAGCATGCTGCCCTCCTTCAGTTGGAGTGTCCTTGGAGACCATTCGCATATAGCTCTTACTGATGTATAAACGATTGGCAAAACTTGACCTTATATAAGTGCTGTGTTATTATATAGCATAGAAGCTGAACTGACGTCAAACACCGATAAATAAATATATAAATAAATCCCATAACAATTAGATAAATGCATGTTAAAACATCGCCAATGAAAAATTGAGATATCATAAAGCAAGTGATTAGATTATCTACTAGTTGTAAAATTTCTATCAAGACCCCCACCCCCCCACCCCACTACATAGACGCATAAAATGCTAGTAGATGCTAATGAGTGTCAGATTGCAGGGTTGTCTACTAGTTGTAAGATTTCTATCAAGAAATTTTGCGGCTGGTGGATAACTTTGTAATCTATCAAGACCCACCCCCACCCCCAACCCCCACCCCCACTACATAGACGTATAAAATGCTAGTAGATGCTAATGAGTGTCAGATTACAAAGTTATCTACTAGTTGTTGGGTCCTATGGGCTTATGCAGGGTTTTATGAATAACCCAGAATACTACATGATGGGCGATGCTGTGTGGAGTTATCATGAACCTGCATGCTGCCCCCCTTCAGGTGGAGTGTCCTTGGAGACCATTCGCATATAGCTCTTACTGATGTATAAACGATTGGCAAAACTTGACTTTATATAAGTGCTGTGTTATTGTATAGCCTAGATGCTGAACTGACGTCAAACACCGATAAATAAATATATAAATAAATCCCATAACAATTATATAGATGCATGTTAAAGCCAATGAAAAATTGAGATATCATAATGCAAGCGATTAGATCCCTGAGGAACAGCAGCTTGGCATACAATGTGTGTCAATCTAATGATTGATAATTGAATGTCCTTGTGCAATCCCTTAGTAAGTGGGCAAGTGATGTATAAACGATTGGCAAAACTTGACTTTATACCAGTAAGTGGGCAACTGACGTATAAACGATTGGCAAAACTTGACTTTATACCAGTGTTGTGTTATTATATTATATATCCTAGTTGCTGAATTGACTAATGATCAGTCTAATGAATGATAATTGAATGTCCTTGTGTAATCCCTTATTAAGTAGGCAACTGATGTATAAACGATGGGCAAAACTTGACTTTATACCAGTGTTGTGTTATTTTATAGCCGAGGTGTTGAACTGACTAATGATCAATCTAATGATTGATAATTGAATGTCCTTGAGTAATCCCTTAGTAAGTGGGCAACTGATGTATAAACGATTGGCAAAACTTGACTTTATACCAGTATTGTGTTATTTTATAGCCTAGGTGCTGAACTGACTAATGATCAATCTAATGAGTGATAATTGAATGTCCTTGAGTAATCCCTTAGTAAGTGGGCAACTGATGTATAAACGATTGGCAAAACTTGACTTTATATCAGTGTTGTGTTTTTATATAGCCTAGATGCTGAACTGACTAATGATCAGTTATTTGATTGATAATTGAATGTCCTCGAGTAATCCCTTATTAAGTAGGCAACTGATATATAAACGATTGGCAAAACTTGACTTTATACCAGTGTTGTGCTATTATATAGCCTAGATGCTGAACTGACTAATGATCAATCTAATGATTGATAATTGAATGTCCTTGAGTAATCCCTTAGTAAGTGGGCAACTGATGTATAAACGATTGGCAAAACTTGACTTTATACCAGTGTTGTGTTATTATATAGCCTAGATGCTGAACTGACTAATGATCAGTCAATTGATTGATAATTGAATGTCCTTGAGTAATCCCTTAGTAAGTGGGCGACTGATGTATAAACGATTGGCAAAACTTGACTTTATACCAGTGTTGTGTTATTATATATCCTAGATGCTGAACTTACATCAAACACCAATAAATAAATATATAAATAAATCCCACAACAATCATATAAATGCATGTTAAACACCACTAAATAAATAAATATATAAATAAATCCAACAACAAATGTATAAATGCATGTTAAAACATCGCCAATGACAAACTGAGATATCATAAAGCAAGTGAATAGATGCCATGAGGAACAATAGCTTGGCATACAATGTGTGTCAATCTAATGATTGACAATTGAATGTCCATGTGCAATCCCTTAGTAAGTGGGCAACTGATGTATAAACGATTGGCAAAACTTGACTTTATACCAGCGTTGCGTTATTATATAGCCTAGATGCTGAACTGACGTCAAACACCAACCGATGTATAAACGATTGGCAAAACTTGACTTTATACCAGCGTTGTGCTATTACATAGCCTAGATGCTGAACTGACGTCAAACACCAATAAATACATATATAAATAAATTCCACCACAACTGTATAAATGAATCTTAAGGGGACGTCCAACCTAACTTTGGTCAAATTTCATGTAATTTTCTTTCAAGTCTAAAAAAGGCCCAAAATGAATAACCCCAATAAATTATATACCAAAATGCTTGGAATGAAACATAGAACATGTGGAAACTGAAATTTGGCATGGAACTGCTGCCATGTGTAAATAGCACCACCTGAAAGTCTGCTATGGCATAAGTAAGAGAACAAAATTTTTACAATAAAATACCTCAAAATAAAATAACAGCTGTATTCTATAAACATTTAAGTACATACTCGAAGAAATCTTTTCCTAATTCATGAAAGTAATGAAGATTGAGACCAAATGTTATAAGTGGAGTGCTCACTGACTGAAGGCAGACATTTTCTTTTGTTTATGTTTTGATTTGGGGAGTTCAACAAAGGTCAACTTGAAGGAGTCCAGCAGAAGAAGTATGGAAGGACAAAAGAGTGTCTCCCAATATCAAGATGTATGTGTTAATGTAATGGTTTGGAAAGAAAATATGATATTCTCCTATGTAGAATGCACTGCAAAGTCATACATTGTAGTTGAATAAATATATTTACAAACCCCTTGCACTGTAACCCCTTTTATCCCATGCATCAATTTGATAGTGATTAAATTGTTAAATTTGTCTGGTTTATCAATAAGTACATTAGCTTTGTTTAACTCTTGGACACCAATACACTCATGATATCTGTTGGAGAAGAAATAAGGGTAACTGTAACCTGTCACTGCAATAAACCATCTAATGTACTTAAAAGTACATTGTTATTCAAAACACATCAAATCAACCTTACATAACCATTATTGCATGTACTTTCCCCAAGGAGGCTTACTGACATAGTGAGATCAGAAGGGCACATCCAGAGGGTCTCACATATTTTTTTCAAGAACGCAGTACACAAAGCAATCCTCAAAAGATGACAAGTGAGCTCCATTTGACACAGAAAATTTTTTTTTTTGGGGGGGGGGGGGGGGGGGGGCTCTCTTCCTTGTATGACTCTACCTCCGGCACTCAAGGCATATGCCTTTTTTCTCAAAGTTTAACTCTTTTTTCTTTTTGAAGATCCTGGTCACACGTGTTCCAAACACTATCAGACAGGTAAACCTCCAAATAAGTGTATCTGCAAAAATCATGTTACATTGCAAAACATTCTTTTTAGAGTTTTAGTTCTGGACCTTTCATGCTTCTTACTTCCAACTATAACACTTAATTTATCGATTCATGGGTGAATAGAAAAGTTCTGCCATAATCAACATTTTGAGTTCCATAAGCCTTCAAAACAGCTCCAATAAAAGTGTCAAACATCAGATTGGTGGCTTTATACAGAATATTCATTAGGTTGTTGCTTGATAAGTAATAGGAACAAAATCTTCACAAGAAAATTCTGCAGCAATACAATTGAGGGTATTAGCAGGCACTCTGCAACAAATTGTAACAAATCAACTAGTTATAAACAAAATTTTCTGACTCAAAAGAGTGAAAAAGTACCACAACTCTGAAAAAATGTGGGAAGAAACACATGCTACAGCAGCTACACGGGCATTGTTTCTCCATGATGCTCGATCACAAAACCAAATATCCTTCAAATTGGAGTAGCAATGGTTGAGATACAAGGGGGAATGTTGGTACATGCAATGATGAATGGGTAAGACTTAGATTAAGAGGACAGGGGGTCACCACTGCACGGCCCTAGATGCACCTTTGATTTTCCAACTTCCACTAAGTTCCAGGTCTGGGGCATAATAATCGCAACACACCCAACTTATCAGTTCATAATTTCAGTTAAATAAAAGAAATTATCAATTTGAATTAAATAATAGATGATGTAAAAATATTTGGCTTCCTTCGCCTTCTCGTACTATTTAATTACCACAAACAATATCAGTTTGATGCCGACAAACGAAACTGAACGCATGTGGTTTGATTAAAAAGTAACTCGACATGAATAATGAAGAAATTGCGAATATTTCGTGTATTTCATTTATTTAAAAGCCAATTGCAGCTAACTGACCGTGCATTCGATAATTCGTTTCGGTTTTGACCACACGGCCACGCTGACACTCCGTGACAGCGGTTATGTTTATTGTGATATGCAAATTGGGGGATGGTTTCCGGTGAAGGAGATTTGTCACATTTGTCAGTGTAAAACGATAAAAAAAACCACTGATCGACGCTTGTATTACTATGGTTGGTTGGAAGAAAAAACTAAATTCTCAGCATCGTCCAAGCGCACCTTATTTAAAAGCACGAATGCATCATTTTCAACCCATCTTCAATCGGTCCTTTGCAGACATCAAACATACCCGTCTTCAAATTCCATGGTTACTAGGACGTAAATAACTTCGCAGCGACAGGGGGAAATTAACACACTCAATATAGTTCCAGGTCACTTGGAATGTACTTCGTGAAAAAGTGATTTCTGAAGCATTCTGCTTACTTTGTTATGAATATTGCCTTATTTTATGTGTATCGTCCCGATTTTATACACTCGGTTATTTTTTTTACAAGTGGTTCATGTTGTCTTTCTAGTGCGCAATAATTCAGATTTTTTGTCAACAAAAAAGTTCAGACGGCCTGTAAACACGAGAGGGAATTTCGAACCATATTTTGCAGTTACGATATTAACAGCTCAAGTACTTGCTGTCACCTGTTTGCAAATACGCTCATACATTGTCTCGAACAAATAAAGGGCGTGATCACGTCCTTGCATTCTTACGATTGCCCAAATTGAGTATTTCTGCAAGAACCACATCGTAATCACATGACCGGAAAAACATCGTTGAAACATGGCCACATCCGGAACATCCAAAATTTGTGTTGGTGTTATTACATTCAAACGTCAAAACCCACTAGAGTGTGTGTCAAAAAAATGCTTTCTCCGAGTCTGTAGTATGTTATCATTATATTGAGGACAAGGCTTTCGAATTACCGATTATTTTGTGGTTTTACCGGTTCGTTACTTATGCCATTTGCAAATTAATCTTCTTCAAAATCATAAAATTCACTTTTTTTCCTGAAAAAAATATATGTACCTTTTCTATGCACTTTACTCATTATTTTGATATATAATTTGCCTTTCCTTACTTCTCTTATCTGTTTCTGAGGCATTGGGAAAAATATCAAAAAATTGACCAAAGTTAGGTTGGACGACCCCTTAAAACATCGTCAATGACAAATTGAGATATCATGAAGCAAGTGAATAGATCCCATGAGGAACAACAGTTTGTCATACAATGTTTGTCAATCTAATGATCGATAATTGAATGTCTGCCCCTCTTGAATGTAATTCGTGACCTACAGTTTGCTCCTCATAAATAAACTGTGGGCCACAAAAGCTGGTGTTCCACGAGGAATGACGGCTCGTCCTACAAAGTGTGTCAATCTAATGATTGAGACTTGAATATATGCTCCTGTTGAATGTAATTCGTCACCTGCAATTTGTTCTTCAAAAACAAATTATAGGTCACGTCAAGCTGTCGTTCCTCGAGGAACAGCGACTTGTCCTACAAAGTGTGTCAATCTAATGATTGAGTCTTGAATATCGGATCCACTTGAATGTAATTCGTCACCTACAATTTGTTCTTCAGAAGGAAATTTGTGAGTCACGACAAGTCGTTGTTCCACGAGGAACAACAGCTTGTCATACAAAGTGTGTCAACACATGTACAACAGCTGCTTGTCATACAAAGTGTGTCAATCTAATGATTGAGAAACGAATGTCTACCCCTGTTGAATCTAATTTATGACCTAAAATTTGCCCCTAAGAAAGTAACAACTTGCATAGTACTATCCAACATTATCTTTAAATAGCTTTGTACCCTGGAAACGCATTTTGCTACAACCGCTTGTCATACAAAGTGTGTATTGAGTCTTGAATGTCGTCCCCTGTTGAATGTAATTCGTCACCTACAATTTGTTTTTCAGAAAGAAATTGTGGGTCACGACAAGCTGTTGTTCCGCGGGGAAGCGTGTCAATCTAATGATTGAGACTTGAATATCGGTCCCAGTTGAATGTAATTCGCCACCTACAATTTGTTCGTGAGAAAAAATTTGTGGGTCACGGCAAGCTGTTGTTCCACGAGGAACTATAGCTTATCATACAAACTGTGTCAACAGATGCAAAACAGCTTGTCATACAAAGTGTGTCAATCTAATGATTGAGAAATGAATGTCTGCCCCTGTTGAATTTAATTTGTGACCTACAATTTGTCCCTCAGATATTAACAACTTATATAGGACTTGAGACTTGAATATCGGTCCCAGTTGAATGTAATTCGCCACCTACAATTTGTTCTTCAGAAAAAATTGTGGGTCACGACAAGCTGTTGTTCCACGAGGAACTATAGTTTATCATACAAACTGTGTCAACACATGTACAACAGCTTGTCATACAAAGTGTGTCAATCTAATGATTGAGAAATGAATGTCTGCCCCTGTTGAATTTAATTTGTGACCTACAATTTGTCCCTCAGATATTAACAACTTATATAGGACACCTTACATTATCTTTTAATAGCTTTTTACCCTGGAAATGCATTTTGCTCGGAATTTTCTGTACTCTTCTCACTGTATCATGCTTTACGTGGGGTGAGACACATGTTTGTGTACCGACGTCCATATAAATTGGAATGTATCACGGTCACCCAAATCTATACACTGGAATGTATCACGGTCACCCAAATCAATTTCCCTATCTGGTCCCCCATTTTAAGGGTTGGGTAAGTCAACGTTTTATGCTTGCTTACTTAGGTTAATAGGTTTGGCTCTATTGGTAAAATGGGACCTTGTGACCTACACCGCTGGGTGCAGCCCCTCAGCAAATGGGCATCATGGGTATAAACTATTGGCTAAGCTTTAGAAACTTGACATAGCACTTTCAGTGTGCCAAGAAAATAAATGGGCACTATGGGTATGAACAATCGACTAAGCCTGACTTTATCTCCCTGTTGCAATCATTATTAGCCATCTTGGTGAGAAAGGTGACCTTCCTGCCCAAAGAGCATTGATATGGCACTTTCAACGTACCCGAGAAAATAAATTCAATACACTTATACACCTAACTCCGCTATTGATAAGATAGTCAGCACAGCTCTTGAGAAACCCTAAAACATGTGTGCCTCGAAAATTCGCATGACCATTTTCATTTTCCTTTTTTTATTTTGGTCTTGCTTGCTTAATCCCTGATAAACCATTGAATCTCATTGGCAAAATGGGACCTGGTGACGTCAGCAAGTGGGCAGCAAGTGGGCATCATGGGTATAAATGACTGGCTAATCTTGACTTTGTTTCCATGTTGCAATCACTATTAGCCATTTTGTCGATAGTGATTGCAACATGGAAATAAAGTCAAGATTGGCCAGTGGAAATAAAGTCAAAATAAGTAAATAACTCAACGTTTTATACTCTAGAAATTTTTTTTTTTTTTTTTTTTTTTTTCTATTAAAAATGGATATGGCACTTTCAATGTACCCAAGAAAATAAATTTAATACATTTATACACCTAATTCCGCTATTGATAAGATGGTTAGCACAGCTCTTGAGAAACCCTTAAAAATTATGTGTGCCTTGAAAATCCCTTGAATTCGCTATGACCATTTTCTTTTTTACTTCGGTATTGCTTGCATAATCCCTGATAAACCATTGAATTTCTCCCTAATACTTTGCATATTCCAGAAACCCAATCTGTATCTCGGTCTTGAAAAATCCTTGAGAAACCCCTGAATTTTTTCCATAAGGTTTTGTATGAACCATGGATAAGAATCATCCCAATAACATATCATTCCACCGTTCCCTCTTATAATCCCATCTTTATCCAATCATGAAATTTGTATATATGTTCTTGTTGATGTTTGTGTTTATTTTTCTCTGCATTGCGCGTACAAAAGTTCCTGCATTGTACACGACTGATTATTTAAGCCTGGGTATTACACCCCAAATACGCAATATTTATATGGCTGTGGGAGTTCTCAGATTATCCGAATATATTAACAGGCAACGATCAAATTACGCTTCTGTGATTATGTATTGGTATGAAATTGTACCACTTGGTAGTTTTTTTGTGAATAATGGCGGGTAACATTAGTCTCGACGAGATACAGACGAATCCGGAATTTGATTTCATTAAGGTCTATAATGACAGAACATGTGAACTTCCCAATGACGAAGATTCCCCATTTAAAGATGCTACAGGAGATTGTAATTATTACTCACCCAATGAATTTCAATCAAAGAACATCAAGCAAAGTGATCAATTCTCAATGTTTCATTTAAACTGCCAAAGCTTAAATGCACACTGGGACTCCTTGAATGAATTGTTGAGTGATTTACATGGCTCGAATAATGCCTTTAGTATTATAGGGTTAACCGAAATATTTCGAATTCCTTCGAACATGTCATACCAGTTGGACGGCTATTATCCACTCATTAATAAGACACGACCTGAGGGGGATGACGGGAGGGGTGGTGTGGGTCTATACATTAAGGAGGGGCTGGCGCCTATAATACGACACGATTTGTCTGTTTTTATTCCCCATGTAACTGAGTCCCTGTTTGTCGAAATCAAGGTAAATAATACTAAGAAACTAATTGGGGTCATATATAGACCAAATACACAACCAAAAGCGGATATAGATCTCTTCCTTACAAAAATAAATGAAATAACTGACTTAATTAATCATGAACGCACGGAGGCACATATAATGGGAGACTTCAACATCGACCTACTAAAAACGATTTGTCATCCCAAAACCCAAATGTTTTTAGATCTCATGGTTAGTCAGGGTTTTTTACCTTGTATTACCCGGCCCACTCGGATAAGCACTCACTCGGCAACTTTAATAGACCACCTCTTCTCAAATAATGTAACCGCAACCTGCTCGTCAGGAATCATAATTACAGATGTTTCCGATCACTTCGGCATATATTATATAGAAAATATTATCGCTGCAAGGGGTAGTCCTAAAATTATACGCAAACGTAAATTCACTGAAGCCAACGTGGCCATATTTAGGTCACTTCTCTACCAAAGCGATTTTTCGTCAATTCTTGAATCAAGCTGTCCTAATGCAGCTTACGAGAATTTCATGGATATCTATTCAACAGCCTTTGAACAGGCGTTTCCTGTAGTAAATGTGCAACTGCAAGCTAAGTTTATCAGAAAACAACCGTGGATGTCCAAGGGACTCATGACTTCATCTCTCAATAAGTCAAAGTTTTATAATAAAAAGATAAAATCCCCAACAGAACAAAACATACAAAACTACAAAAATTACTGTAAAATCTTTAATAACATAAAAAAACAAAGTAAAGCAATGTATTATAATAAGATATTAAATGATAGCAAAAACAATTTAAGAGAAACTTGGAAAATATTAAATGAAACAATAAACAAAGCAAAACGTACAACTAGCTTGCCTTCTACTTTTATCAAAGACAATAATTGCGAAATAAATGACCCAAAGGAAATAGCATGTGCCTTTAATAATTTTTTTGTAAACACGGGAAGACGTGCTAGTGCAGAATTGACACAAACAGATAAATCCTTCCAAAACTTCATGGGTCCGTCTTCCTCAAATAACTTCTACATAACACCCACTACCCCTTGTGAAGTGATGGATGTTGCCAAACGAATGAAAGCCAAAAGGTCAGAAGACTGTGATGGCACCACAACATATCTTCTAAAGAATTCTATAGATATATTAGCCTACCCGTTTGCTCATATCGTCAACCAGTCTTTCATCAGCGGTGTTGTACCAAACCGAATGAAAATCGCTAAAGTCATTCCAATTTTTAAAACCGGGGATGAAAATAGATTTAGTAACTACAGACCTATAAGTATTCTTCCAGCATTCTCTAAAATCTTAGAAAAATTAATGGCAAATAGAATGATTAATTACCTGGATACATTTGATATTCTTTATCAGCATCAATATGGCTTCAGGAAAAATCATGGCACCACACATCCCGTGATGCAACTCCTGAGACATATTGCTATAGAAAACAACAAACCAACAAAAGATTTAACTCTAGCGGTATTTATAGACTTTTCGAAAGCTTTCGACACGATAAATCATAGTATTCTGATAAACAAATTAGAAAGATATGGATTCAGGGGTATTAGTATTGACTGGTTCAAGAGTTATCTATTTAAGAGAACCCAATATGTAAAATGTGGTGAAAATAGTTCGAATGAAGCACAAATAACATGTGGAGTACCACAGGGTTCCATACTTGGGCCGATCCTATTTCTGCTTTATATTAACGACATTCGCCACTCGACATTGTTAAATCTCCTATCATTTGCGGATGACACGACAGCCTATGCTTCAGGTCCAAATGCAAGGAGATTGGCTGAATATATAAATCATGAATTAAGCAAATTAAATGAATGGTGCTCAGCCAACCAGCTTGTGTTGAACACATGTAAAACTAAGTACGTTCTGATAAATCCAACCCGTAGCACGCTAGTCCCAGAAAATTTATCTATAGAAATACAAAACCAACCGATAAAAAGAATAGGAGGCCATGAACAAGATAAATCACTAAAATTTCTTGGTATTAGCATTGATGACAATCTAACATACAGTGCCCATATCTCACATGTTTGCTCCAAAATTGGAAAAGTAAATTATGCATTGAATAAAGTAAAAAAAATATTGCCACAGAAGGCCTTAAAAACATTATACTTTGCCCTTATACATAGCCACCTGTTATATGGCATCCATGTCTGGGGTAATGCTCGGGCAACTAATAAAATTCTCATTATGCAGAAACGCTCACTTCGTATCATTAATAATTCAAATTACAACGCCCATACTGATCCCTTATTTATAAAAAACAAAATACTTAAAATTAATGACTTGTTTAAACTCCAAGCTTGTCTCTTCATTTTTGATTGGAAAATGGGACAACTTCCATCATCATTTAATGACTTTTTTAACCCAACTCAAAATATCTCACAAAGAGTTACGAGACAATCAGATTTATTACAGATGAGTAGAACGCGTACTAAAGCCCTCGATAGGTTACAGATCCATGCATTTCCGAGGGTGTGGAATGAATTGGATCAAGATTTAAGGTCTATTACTAACAGAAATCTATTCAAAAAATTATTGACACAAAAATTCATCTCCCAATACCCAAGTAGTGTTGAATGTGACAATCCCTATTGTCGAGATTGTAATTTTAATGTCGGTAGATAATTATGGATTCAAACCCCTGAAGATGTTTTTACAAATAATCAAATGTCTGCACAGCTATTAACTTGGCCCTTCACTATACATTGGTCATTTTCCAATTTGTATGCTCTTTGCATTTGATAACACCAAGTAATATACTACGTCTGTTTATCTCGCCCAACAGAAAAGTATGATTAAACTGCCAAGTCCGACACTTTCAACACCAAAAAATTAAATCGGAATGCGATCGGATAACTTGCCTTTAACCCACATCCACAGTCAGTGTACAATGCTCACTCTAGAACAAATTTTAGTTGGAGATGACAGGTAGACAGCCAATCTGGCTATGTCATTTCCCTACGGTATAGATATTTATTTATATCATCAAATTGTACTAATGTTTTGTGCTTTTGAAATCTTGTATTATACATGCATTGATGTAATTCCAATCTATACCGTTAAATAAATAATCAATCAATCAATCAATCAATCCGTAGTAGTTTTAAGGCTATTCGGTGAACAAGACCATTATCAGGCAGTGGTTTTCAACACTTCCATCGACGAACCACAGGTACTCGGCACAAGCTGGGAAATCGAAAGAAAAATGATATCTGATACCATTTTTGAATCTATGCTGACGTGCCCCTGTAATGGTATATAAATATTAACAAGGTAAACAACTCGCTTTTCGAAAACGATAGCACTCATCTTCGTTTTTCCCCCCTCAAATTTGATTCTCACAACGTATCCAACAGTATCCAGTATCAATGGAAAGGGGAATGAATATGCTTTACAGTGGTGTATTACATGGCCGTTGGGTGTTCTTGGGTTGTTCATGATAACAGGGAGAATAGTGACTGTGGTTTAGTAACTGTTCGGAAAGAATGTTTCTTAAGAGGTTTCTTAAGGTGTATGTGCTACGTGCACGTCTTTATATCTTTCGTTGGGTGGGATGGAATGCGCTGGGTTCCGCACGTGGCAGAGACCATAGGGTGTATGCTTCCGAACCCCCCTGTTAATAATACTTGGCACTGCTACCGCATTACACTTACATGAGCGTTATTATGACTTAACTCTCGTAATAATGACTTCATAATTCGTAGTTACAACAAAGTGCATTCTAACAAAGACCTCATGTCCCTATGTTGTTAGCCGTATAAGTGCATAACATGATAACAATGCATATTAGGTGCCCATGCATGAACCAAGGCAACGGGTCCTGTGCCCGGGATTTCCCCATCGATTGAATACTTTCTTTCTTCCACCTTCAAATATAGTTTGTCATTGTTATATGAATACTGTAAATATATGTTGTTGTATATCTTATTGTAATTTATAGTATACTGGTGAATAAATCAATCAACCAATCAATCAATCAATCAATCAATCAATCAATCAATCAATCAATCAATCAAAAGAATTACGTGACTATCGATATGAGGGGGTGATTTGAAATTTAGGTTAAATAACCGGCCGATATAATTGACTAATGGTAGTCCTTTATAGGAAAGCGTTGTTCTGTTTTATTGTCTGGGAATGCCCTGGTACATTACCGTAATAACTTGCTCTATCAGTGAATTCCAGAACACTTCCACTGAGTACCCTTGTCTTTTTCATAAGGATTAGATGTAGACAAACATTGCTAGCTCTGTAGACGCGAAGAACAGCGTATGGGTGGGTGTGTGTCTCTAGGAATGTTGGTCTTTCTGGGAACACTTTTGAGAAAACCCAAGCGTTTTATGGCGATGAAAGGAGAAAGTCTCCCCAAAAATACGTCTACCGATACCTCAACTCGAACCAAGACACCATCTAGGAGAGTTTAATTTTTTTTTTAATTGCTACAAGATTAGCTTCTCCCCAAAACTTCTATTCGGGATGGTGGGCTGTTGATGAAGGGTGTATGTGGGTCGGGGAGTGGGGTGGTGTGTGGAATCTGGTCTATGAAAAAGGAACATTCATGCTGTAAAGAAAAGATATCACGCAAGATTCAGGGGTTGACACAAATTTCAGAAGCAAATGACTGGAGTTGTTTTCAGAAGTGAATTTTGGGGATTATGAGAATTTGTCTCAGCGATAAATATGTAATATGCTGGAGTTGAATGAAGACAACAGTTACAAATCCCGCAACATTGCTATTTACTTCATTTCGTTTCTGTTTGTTTTGTTTTTTTTATCTTTTGTTTATTTTACTTTTGCCGGGTAATAATGTCGTCGCCTCCAGAATACAAGTGTGTGTAGTACAAATTTGAGACCGCAAGCGTTAACAAAACGTGCAGGGTTTAGTCAAAGAAGGAGACGTCGAGCGCTTGAAAAGGATCGAGTGGCACATCAAGGGCAACAATTTGTTTACTACTTTGAAAAGCCGACATACTTCATTGTGGATATATCACGAATTGAGGAAAGATGTTTGTGTGGTTGTAGTTTCGAGCTTTCAATCACATACGGGAAATTTCATTCATAGCACCATTAAAGCAATGCTTTTCAATGAAATGAATGAGCATTTTGAAATCACTTCCAGCTTTTCTGAAGTATAGCGATCAAACTTTGCAATCGAAAAGCACTGAGATGGTAGAATCTCGATGCAACACACAAACATGTACTCGGTTATCATTGGCGATACTATGTCGTAATTACGGGTTAGCTATATCGTAATTACGACATACTAAGTCGTAATTACGAGATAGCTGTGACGTAATTACGACATACTAAGTCGTAATTACGAGATCGCTATGTTGTAATTACGAGGTAGCCATGTCGTAATTACGACATAATAAGTCGTAATTACGAGATACTATGTCGTAATTACGGCATACTAAGTCATGATTACGAGATAGCTGTGTCGTAATTACATAATAAGTCGTAATTACGACATAGTATGTCGTAATTACGAGATAGTTATGTCGTTATTACGACTTAATATGTCGTAATTACGACATAGTATGTCGTAATTACGAGTTAGCGATGTCGCAATTACGACTTAGTATGTCGTAATTACGACTTAGTATGTCGTAATTACGACTTAGTATGTCGTAATTACGAGATAGCTATGTCGTAATTACAACATAATAAGTCGTAATTGCGACATGGTATGTCGTTATTACTGCATACTATGTCGTAATTACGAGATATGGTATGTCGTAATTACGAGATATGGTATGTCGTAATTACTACATAAAAAAATTGATTTACAGGTGGCACTAACCGGCTTCGGTTGTTTCGCGTGCCAAAAACGTTATATAATTCACCGGCGAGCCGCAAATCATTAATATCAAATTTCTATAATTTAATTTAGGAATTGGTTACTCCAAAAACCCAAATCAAATCTAGTGGTCAGAAATGATAATGGCCCAACTTGCAAGAACGACGTGGTTTTATCACGTCGCTATGGATAACCGAAATAATTCCCTTTTTATATAGTTCCGCCACTCGATGGAATCTTGAACTCCACTCGATCTCCACTGCACGGCATATTTTTCTCACATGAAAAAAAAAAATAGAATGGTCGACACGAAAGAGACATTTTTGGACTCACAGGGGTACAAACAAATCTCGAAATGGAAGCCGAAAATCAACAATGGCAATTTTGTAGACTTTAAACTGTTTAAACGAAAAACCCGAATCAGTTCCAGTGGTCAGAAAATACAAGGGCTTCAATTAGTCAGAACGACGTGGTTTTAACACGTCGCTATGGATAATTGAAATAATTCCCCTTTATATAGTTACGCCACTCGATGGAATCTTGAACTCAACTCAGTCCCGACTGCACTGCATATATTTTTAACATATGTTACTCCCTCATTTGTATGTCTGTACCTACGGCACTCATGGCATATGCCTTTTACATCAAAGTTTAACTCTTTTTTTTTTTGAAGATCCTGGCGACACACATGCTCCAAACACTATCAGACAGGTAAACCTCCAAATACGCGTATCTGCAAAAATCATATACATTGCAAAACATTGTTTTTAGACTTTAAGTTCTGGACCTTTCATGTTTCTTACTTCCAACTATAACACTTAATTTACCGATTAATGGGTGAGTAGAAAAACCCTGCCATAATCAACATGTTGAGTTCCAGAAGCCCCCATAATAGCTCTGATAAAAGTGTCAAATATCACATTGGTGGCTTTATGGAATATTCATTAGCTTGTTGCTTGATAAGTAATAGGAACAAGATATTCGCAATAAATATTTTGTTGCAATTAATTCGAGGGTGTCAGCAGGCACATTCCAACAAATTGTAACAAATCAACTGGTTATAAACAAAATTTTCTAACTCGAAAGAGTGAAAAAGGACCAAAACTCTGGAAAAATGTGTAGAAGAAACACAGGCCACTAGCTAAACAGGCATCGTTTCCCCATGATGTTCAATCACATAACCAAATATCATTCAAATTGGAGTTGCAGTCGTTGGGATACAAGGGAGAATGTTGGTATGGACGGACAGGGGACTCCACGGCACTAGATGCGCCTTTGACCCTCCAACTTCCAAGTCCGGGGCATAATAATCACAACACACCCACGTTATCAATTCATAATTTCAGTAAAATAAACAGAATTATCAATTTTAATTAATTTATAGATGATGGGAAAATATTTGGCTTCTTTCGCCTTCTCGTACTATTACCACAAACATGTGGTCTGGTGTATCAGGTTAAAGAGCAACTCGGCACGGATAATGAAGAAATTGCGAATATTTCGTGTATTTCATTTGTTTAAATGCCAACTGCGGCTAATTTTGACCATGGATTCGATAATTCGTTTGGGTTTTGACCATCACGGTCACACTGACCGCTGTTATGTTTATTATGATATGCAAATTGGGAGATAGTTTCCGGTAAAGGAGATTTGTCACATTTGTCAGTCTAAAACGGTGACCAAAAACCTGATCGACGCTTGTGTTGGAATGGTTGTTTGCAAGAAAAAACTAAATTCACAGCATCGTCCAATCGCACCTTATTTAAAAGCACGAATGCATCATTTTCAACCCATCTTCAATCGGTCCTTTACGGACATCAACACAGTTGCGGCAAAGATTCATGGTTACTTGGAAGAAAATAACTTCACAACATCGGGAGAAATCAACACGCTCAATATAGTTCCAGGTCACTTGGAATATACTTCGAGAAAAAAGTGATTTCTGAAGCATTCAGCTTACTTTTTTATGAGTATTACCTTATTTTATGTGTATCGTCCCGATTTTATACACTCGGTTATTTTTTTTTTACAAGTGGTTCATGTTGTCTTTTTAGTGCGCAATAATTCAGATTTTTCGTCAACAAAAAGGTTCAGACGGCCTGTAAACACTGGATGTCGCTGGAGGGAATTTCAAAGCATATTTTGCAGTTATGACATTAACAGCTCAAGTATTTGCTGTAATTTGTTTGCAAATCCGCTCATACATTGTCTCGAACAAATTACGGGCGTGAGCACGTCCTTTCATTCTTAAGATCGCCCAAAATGAGTATTCCTGCAAGAACCACATTATAATCACATGACCAGAATAAACATCATTGAAACATGGCCACATCCGGAACATCCAAAATTTGTGTTGGTGGTATTGCATTCCAACATCAAAACACACCAGAGTGTGTGTCATAAAAATGCTTTCTCCGAGTCTGCAGTATGTTATCATCACATTGAGGACAAGGCTTTCGAATTACCGATCATTTTCTGGTTTTATGGGTGCGTTACTTATGCCATTCGCAAATTAATCTTCATAATCATAAAATTCACTTTTTTCCGGAAAAAATTATATGTACCTTTTCTATGCACTTTACTCATTATTTTGATATATAATTGCCTTTCCTTACTTCTCTTATCTGTTTCTGGGGCATTGGGGAAAATGTCAACAAATTGACCAAAGTTTGGTTGGACGACCCTTAACTGTGTTATAAACTCGTATGTCGTAAGAAAAGGCCAGACCGCTCTGAGCGAAACTTTTCCGAGTGGACTAATTGCCACATTGGAGAATGACGCCCAGATAACCGACATGTCAGCCACACAGGTTCACGAAGGCTAGCGATTTATTGATAATGAATCATATGCTCGTATATGACTATTAAACGAACAACCACAGGAAACAAACCAGCTAAATAGTGGATGTGCCCATGGGGGTGCCGTTAGAACACGACCCAGCCGCCAGTCGAGGAATGCATATACTTGAATGCATTAGAGGCTTACGGGAAGAAAACTACGTCCTGCCCTGTAATCCATTGGCGGGGGGGGGGGGGGGGGGGGGGGTCGACGAATAATTCCTATCGAACCTCCTCACTCGCATTTCTTGAATCGCTAGATAGGTGGGGCCGGCGCGGTAGAATTAATGCAAAACTACTCAATAAGAGTAAGAGTAATACAGCTAAAAAGCTTAAAGTCAAAGCAATCATAATAACAATAATCCGGCGCAACTCGTAACGCTTTTGTGTTAGTTATCAAATAGTATAGGAACCGCAGGGCTCCCTAACGTCTGACCGACTCCATAATGCCACTAAGGACGGAGAAGGACGTGATGACCAAATAATACACCATATAGACATAATATCCAATCCCTAGAGTGGAAATATAATCCACAACAAGATTGGATAGAAATGAAAATTGAGACGAAAACAATGTTCCGACACCCGATCATAAAAACCTAGATGAACTCCTTACGTTCGATTTGATATCAGGAAATATATTCCTGAGAAGGAGTTTAGTATAGGCGTTTGAAGAAACGCTCATTTAATCACACTAGGTTAATATGGCGCCATCAATAGGGCTTATCGCCTCAGATAACTAGCACCAAAGAATACCGGTAGGAAGAGAATAACCTCCTCTAACATAACGGTATCATGTCCGATAGGACAATGAACTCAGCCTAGCTGAAGCAGCTAAAGGTCTTCCTATACGTGAAGACAATAAAAAGGCTGATAACTGCAGCCTTAGAGGCTCATGAGGAGACTTACAACGCCAGCCGCAGCTTATAAGTCTTCATCTTCGTGAAGACAGATATTCGGTGTAAGTTGCGACCTTGAAAGCTCACTGAACGGAGAGTCGGAGAATTACAAATATCGTCGCGCATGGTAGGAATTGAAGAGCCGCTATTTTAACAGCCCTAATTCCCAAAGAGACAGTATAGTATAGTCTCAAGAGATAATTATTTCAGTTATGTTGATGCATAATTACTGAAAAACACCGCTCATGATTCTAGCTAGGCCACTATGGTGGAAACAATAAGACTCAAGTCTATGACACCTAGGAAAACAAAATGAAAAGCACTCTTTCCTTTAGCGGTTGGTTTTATTCCCAAAAAACAGCGGCCAGAGCCTAGCTAACATAGCTTAGAAGTCTTCATCTCCGTGAAGACAGACATCTCAGTGTAACTTGCGACATTGAAAGCTCACTAAATGGAGACTTACAACCATCGTCGCACAAGGTAGGGAATGACGAGCCGTTATTCTAACGGCCGTAATTCCCAAAGAGTCAGTAGTCTCAAGGTAGCTACGCGTGAAGACATATCTGTGTCACCTGCGGCCTTTGAAAGCTCTCTAAATGGAGACTTACAACACTAGCCGATAATGTATAAGAAAAAAAACCGCTGTAACAATACGTAAGGCTACTATGACGTCCACAATGGCATTAAATGCCCTGCCGAGAAGGAAAAGACGTACTTACTCCCTCTAACGGCTCTATTCCAAACAAGACAGCTGTCTCAGTCTAACTATGCACTATGAAACCTCTATTCGTAAATAATAGGGCATTGCATTTCTTATACTATTGCTAAGACAAGGAAGGCGTCGTTAATTGGGACAAAAGCCCTCGACACCTGAGCCAAAAGATCCGGGGATGAAAGGT
Source organism: Pictodentalium vernedei (assembly GCA_031216915.1). NCBI lineage: Eukaryota > Metazoa > Mollusca > Scaphopoda > Dentaliida > Dentaliidae > Pictodentalium > Pictodentalium vernedei. Next base: position 371,011,976 of record CM062297.1, read on the forward strand.
CTCCATCTTTCCATCGCCCGGTATGATAAGCTGTTTTGCCTGGCAGATGCAGACTTATATTCAGATGGAACAAGATTCTAAGAGCTTATGACTAAAATTTCATAGTCTTAAAGTGCCCTTCTGTGAGGAATGGAGACTCACACTCCGTAGCCCTCTCACCATCCAAATGTTCCATCTGAAAATATGGTCAACTCCATCCGACTGAACGGATGACTGGACCAACGCAGCACCGCCCGACAGCTCACCATCGGGGCCTTTTAACGATAGTACCAGCGACTACTGGGATGCTTCGATACGCATAGCAATCTGCGGTAGCCGGTCCGTGGCCGAGGCTAGCAGAGCAATGATAATCCACTTGTTGCCATAAGCTGCTCACGGGACGGAGATGTGGTCCCAGATCCTCGACACATACCCCGTATAAAAATGCCTCGAACGACTAGCTATCGACCCGAACATGCGAAGTCGGAAAACTAGACTGCGGCCAACGTGCTTCATCAATGAAGCAGGGGAAGATGCCATAGCTGCAACTGGATCCGACTGCAGTGTGGAAAGAGCATCCCGAACCGCAAGCATGAACGGACGTCCCAACCCACTAAAGTTTCTCGAATCAAAAACAGTCGACCCCGACTACTGACGGAAAGAAGAGGGTCCTCTAGCTCGCGGTCTGCTCCAGACCTCGCCTAGCGTTCCATTAGAAACTTGTAGGCATCTACCCCTTAGCGTGCATATCCATGGAAGAAGGGAAAGCCGGTACAACAGCCGACCCTGGCTGAAGTGCGGAAGAAGCATCCAAACTCGGCACATTCTGGACGGATGCTCCTACTCATTGAAGTTTCTAACAACACAAAACAGTCCTCCCAGACTGTTAACGGGAAGAAAAACGCTCTGCACTCACGATCTGTCCCCAGATCTCGCCGAGTACCCCGCTTAGAAACTTCTAGGCTAATCCCCTTTCGTGCGCTTCCATGAAAGTTGAAGAGGTCACAACTGCCGCCGGCCCCGGCTGCAGTGTGAAAGGAACATTCCGATGCGTGTTCCGACTCAATATAGTTTCTGACAACGGACACATTCGATCCCGACTGTTAACGGGACGGAGAGGGTTCTCCAATCGGTGATCTGACCCCTGATCTAGCCGAAAGTTCTGGCTTCTTCTACATGCACAAATGACCGGACCGACACAGCACCGTCCGACGACTCACTACCGTTGTCTGCTGACGGGTGTCCCTTGCTGGGTTTTTGAGCTGCGATAAGCCGCGCAAATTGCGACAGCAAGTCCGTTACGGAGGCTTGTGGAGTAGCGGCTTATATTCTCCGCCGCATGTTGCTCCCGAGACGGAGATCTGGTCGCCGATCTCTTCGTCGAACGTCCCGACGAATCAAGCCTCGAATCACTAGCTACTGGACGAACCGACTTTCGTCTCCTTCTTTCTTTATCTTCTTTCTTCGAGGGTAAAGACTGGGGCGTATTCGCCCGGATGCATGAACATCTATAGTCGGGTAGCTAGTGTGTGGTCGCATGTGCTTCGCTCAAGCGGAGGAAGAAGTCGTAACTGCAGCGGCCGGCTGCAGTGTAGAAGGAGCGGCCAAGGAGGACGTTAGCTCCAACTCCGTGCAAGTTTCTCAAAGCAACAGTCGACCCCCACTATTACTGGGTTAGAGAAGGGTCTCCCGCTCGCGGTCTGATCCAGACCCCAGCGAGCTTCCCGGAGAGAAGCTTGCAGACTTCATCCCCTTATTTTCCGTCGTCGCTGGGTGAGCGTTTGATTAAAAGATGCTCGCTCTACCCAAATCTACACTCTCATCGACTGCATCGGACATACCCGGTATTACGGTTCCCACTATCGGGTAACCGCCTGACGGTCGAGCTAGATGCTGGAATAAGAGGCCTTATTCCTTATATTCAGGAGCGCCTTCGCAGATAGCTCTGTTTACTCCTCAGAGCGCGACGACGGCAGCACATTCTGGACGGTTGTCACAATACCATCACCATGTTCTTGTTCATCTCGAAAAGAAATTGAAAAATCGAATTATCTTTCGGTGACAGCCCCGACATCGGAACTTCACCGCGAATACATAGCGCGACACCCGCTTCCAACGTCAGCGTCCTAATGAGTCGACCCCGACCACACAGGTACGACCGGAATCAGTAGGAGTGGAGCGACTACAGGCAAGGCAACAAACATATAAATCCGATGTAGACTACTTCGCCTTACACTGAGAGCAGTAAGTCATAAATAATTATAATCCAACAAGTTCACCGTATTCCTAACATCTAACATCTAACATACAATCATACAATATAAGGATACATTTCGAAGACAATCAAAAATAATTTTGAAATAAATCAATAAATAATAAAACAAATTTTTTCCGAATTTTTTTTTTGAAAACGCCTAAGTTCCCTAAGGGAACCACACGAGCCCAGGGGCATCCAGATAGAGCCTGAGTGTGTACAACACCAAATTATTAAAGCTACACTACCGGAATATTAATAAATGTATCCTAATATAATTGTGATGAAATAAAACCATGAATATTACCTGTTAACGGCGTTGTTAAAAGTAAACAAGGTCAGGATAGAAAAACCGGAAACTAGACAAAAGGCACACAAAAGGCCCAAGTCAGTAACTAAGTAACTGATACCTGATGCAAAGCGAGATCTTCATGTGAAGAAAAAACAATGCATCCGGTAGGAGATGCAAAACAATAACAGCCCAACACCCCTTGAGTGAGGACGTAACAGTGGGGATAATAGAATAAACATGCTGTACAACACGTTAAACTCCCAAGATATTTAATAAAAAATTTCAATAAAAAAGGCCAGAAAGCTTAGGAGTTTAACTGGAGGGTTCATGGAAGGATAGGAAAGGAACACATAACCAACAATAGGTAAATCAATAGCAAAACTAATGACGTCAAGGCGTATATCCCGAAATTGGGTACCATGAAATAATTTTCAAATTATTTAAATGTTACAGCCCTGAACGTCTCAAACCGTCGTTGTTCACTTCCACCATCCATTTACTGCCTTGAATTCACCATATTCTTCGTTGATTTGTGTCTGGCATCCGCCAAAAGAGAGATTTAAAGCACAGATGTCAGTTGAGATGTTTACTGACTTTGGGCCAAACAAGAATGATGTTTCCGCAAATTCCGGTCTCTTCCTGAGTACTGCGCATGCGCAAATAGTAAAAGTATGGAGGGCCAGATAGAACTTTTAATTTTCGGTTTTGTATGCAAATTTTGGAGATTGGGGGTTCATAATTTGTATTTGGCCCTTGATGATATTGCGTTTGCACCAGCTAGGTCTGGGCCATTGGTTGTAGTATAAAAATAAGGAATTGTCAATCTCTGTTGAGATCTTCTTTAAACCACAGAAGTACAAGACAATCTCGGAATAATGGCCGAAAATCAATAATAGCGAATTTCTATAATTTAATTCACCACAGTTTTGATTAAACATACTTTTATTTGCCATTAATAAATGCAAATCAGGATTAGAGAACAAGTGCTAGTCACTTAGAAAACTCTCCGCTCCTGTACATAGAATAACAGAAATACAATGGCAGAACAAAATTATGAAAAACAAATTAGGATAGATAAAAAGAAAGACTTAATTAGATAGTGAAAAAGTTACCAATAAAAAGGAAAAACATAAGGAAAACAGAAAGAAAGAAAAAACCTGCTCCATACTACACTATATACATATAGTGATGATGCCCTCCCTTCACACACCCTGCTTCACCACAGTTTATGTGAAAGGCCCAAATCAATTCCAATGGTCAACAATGGCTCAATGAGCCAGAACGACGTTGTCTTATAAAAAACCACAGCGTTATGGACAATTGATACATTTCTTTATAGTTGCTCGCCACTCGATGAAATCTCGAACTCCACTCAGTCCCGACTGCACGGCATATGTTTTCTAAATTCCGGCCGGGCTTTCGTGACGAGAAGCGCAATAAAAAAAATATAAATACAAAATATTATTTTTTTTTACAACGTACCCATCGTATGATCCTCCTTGACTGATGATAATTCGTTCAGTCGTTGGTTTTATCATTCGATGATCAATAATTTTCCGTGCAAATCGTGTTAACTCACGCAGAACGAAGCAGGACAACACACTGCAATAACAAGTCCTGTTAATTCACCCACACGGATGTGTGACATCTGAAAAAGCAAGACTGTTCCAGTTTCAGATCTCAATGACCAAATGACCTAACAATTTAACCCAAGAGGTAGGGGATATTTTTAGGAGTGAGGGTACATTCGGTACAATGTCTTGTTCTTAGACATGCGTCTTATTTTATTGAACCTGTTACTGCGTCATACTCTTGTATATTACCCTCTTTATCAAAATTTATAACTGGGTCGAGATCACTTTTTGGGGGCCGAAATCACTTTGGGTCGAGATCACCAAAAGTGGGTCGACTTCATTCGGGTCGAAATCAACGTGGGAAGATTGCACCGGATACCCTTTTGATCAGGTGTTTTCCTGAGTACAGCTAAATTGTTTTTATAACAATAACTTAAAAACTTTGGACAAGAAAATCCTAATAGATAATTAGATTGCATATTTTATAACCAGTTTCTTTTGATGTACAGTTTCCAAACTCTGTTAGACAAAGTCAGAGTGCTTGTGTTTTAAGAACAATAAACAGCCAGTGCGACAGGGGGGGGGGGGGGGGGCGAAAAAAATGCCAGGATACAAGGTCCGGGTGGGTCCGAGCCCCAAAGTGCAGTTTTTGCCGGTGTCATGCAATTTTTTGCCAAATGTCTCATTTTACAGACAAGTAATTACAACCAAAGTGAATTCAAGTGCTTAGATTTATAACTTAGAACAGAATAGAGCATCGATAATGTGTTGGGGGCTCCCTGTTAGAATTTTTTCCCCATATTTTACACTTCGTTAGAGGGTGGGTCCTGTTCTGGGTCTGGCAAAAATTTGCAAAACAAAAAAGTGATTCCCAGCTATTTGGTCATGATTTTCACTCATTTATATTTCTACTTAGGCAGTCTGTATCTTATTAGTGCTTTGCAGCCCCTATTATTTGATTCTTCTGTAAGCCTCAGGGTGTTTCGTGCCATTGGTCTAGTGTGCTTCCATGTATGGAATAATTGGAAAGATTGATAGAATAAAAATCTTGATTGCGGAAAATGTGTATAATTTCAAGGTAAATATGATTCTAGTGACACTAACATAAAACAATAAGTAAGATGAAATTCATCTCAGACAAGCAATCCTGGCATGGGTCAAAGAACTTCAGTATTAGGTCTCTCTCAGACCAGCTGTACAAAATAAACATTTAACCGAAAAGTAATGAAATGAAAAACAACTATTTCTTGTGAACAGTTGAAGATATCCAGGTGGGAACAATATATTTTGGGCAGGGCTTCTTGGTGGTGAGATTCGACTGGTGTCTGAACAGCATAGACATGTTGTACATCGGGGTAAGGGCTGTGTTGCTTGGAACATGAATAGGTTATATCTGCAATTCAGTTGGTGGAGGCGGGTTCCATTGGTTACCTGGGGGTCTGATGCTGCATTTCCGTTGTGGCTTTATATGCAGAGAGATTGTTTTGGGACCATCTGTGGCTAGGGATGCATTGGATGCCCAAGAGCAGGGCTGGGATATCGGACAAGTTGGTTTGCGGCACCTTTCATGTTTGGGAAAAGTATTTATTTATTTTTTTGATTTAGGTAATTTGAATACTTCGTTAAACAGATTTTATAAACTGGGGGTGGGTCCCCAATTGTCTTTGAGGAAAACTGTGCGGGAGGGGTGGGTGTCCAAGACATGACTGGCAAAAATTTGCATTCCGGGGGTGGTGGATCCCAAAAATTGAAAAAGTAAAAATTTCCAACTTGTATCCGTAATTTTTTGCCTGACCACCCTGAGTGCGAAAGCATTTTTTTTATAAGGGAGCTGGACCTTTCGTACACGAAGTTCGATAGATTTTCATCGACCTGGTACGGACACTCCAGTGGGTTCCCCATGTCCCATCGCTTATCGTTTACCTTTTCTACCTTTTCCCAGTGCTTGACTAGTTCTAATGCGATTTGATTTTGATCGTCTGTAACTCTACTATCTACTTTAATACTCTGTGAGTTACTTCCTTTGTATATACGTTTATTCACCCATTTCTAAGATACGTTCGAACTCGACCCCCTGTCATTCTTATCGTCCTAATAAGACTGCCATTTCGCACTCTCCGATTATCGTCTTTAATCTTATTTACTTTATTTCGTGCTCGTTGGTATTCTTTCCTTGCTAATGTGGCCTCGTTGCTTTCCGCCCCCTTAAGTTTTCTACTTCTTCTGTTTGCAGCACATTTAGCTTTTCTACCCTTTATGGCCCTTTTCAGTTCTTCATTCACTCTGTACCCAAGTTCCTGTGTTGGCACCCTAATTAGTCTGTGTGAAACACACAGACTATTGTTTTTGCACGGTTTCTATTTTTTTTTCTTTTTTTTTCTTTTTTTCTTCTTCTTCTTCTTTTTCTTCTTCTTCTTCTTCTTCTTCTTCTTCTTCTTCTTCTTCTTCTTCTTCTTCTCATCACCTTTTTGTCCGCAAGATAACTCGAAAAGGAATTGCCCTATGTTGTTGATTTTTGGCATGCTGATAGACAGCCACAAGTTCTCGGCCACCTATGTTTTTCAGATTCCTGGGGTATCAGGGGTGTCTGTAGGGTTGTTTTGAAAGTGGGTCACGCCCATATCTCAGGCGTAGTATGACCTACAGACCTGGGACCAACACCAAATGAGTCGACATTCGACGGAGGTTCAAAATATGGGTCAAGGTCACGGAGCTCATCTAGGGGTCATCGAGTGCATTTTTCAGAATTGCTGGAAATCGCATTTTTTGACCCCCTAAAGTATTCCTGACATACACACATGCATTTTGACGTAAAAAAAGTGGGCGTGGCCAAAATTTTTGAAAGTGGGTCATGCTCATATCTCAAGCATAGTATGACGTATGGACCTGGGACCAACACCAAATGAGTCGACACTCGATGGAGATTCAAAATATGGGTCAAGGTCACGGAGGTCACCTAGGGGTCATTAAGTGCATTTTTCATAATTGCTAGAAATCACATTTTTTGACCCCCTAAAGCATTCCTGACATACACACATGCATTTTGACGTAAAAAAACTGGGCATGGCCAAAATTTTTGAAAGTGGGTCATGCTCATATCTCAAGCATGGTATGACGTATGGACCTGGGACCAACACCAAATGAGTCGACACTCGATGGAGATTCACAATATGGGTCAAGGTCACGGAGGTCGCTTGGGGTCATTAAGTGCATTTTTCATAATTGCTAGAAATCACATTTTTTGACACCCTAAAGCATTCCTGACATACACACATGCATTTTAACGTAAAAAAAGTGGGCGTGGCAAAAATTTTTGAAAGTGGGTCACACTCATATCTCAAGCATGGTATGATGTATGGACCTGGGACCAACACCAAATGAGTCGACACTCGATGGAGATTCAAAATATGGGTCAAGGTCACCGAGGTCACTCAGGGGTCAATGAGTGCATTTTTCATAATTGCTGGAAATCACATTTTTTGACCTCGAAATGCTTCCCCAAAAATTCAGATGTGCATTTTTTCATGAAAAAATTGGGCATGGCCAAAATTTTTCAAAGTGGGTCACGCTCATATCTCAAGCATGGTGTGATGCATGGATCTGGAGCCAACACTAAATAAGTTGACACTTGATGGAGGTTCAAAAATGTGGGTCAAGGTTACGGAGGTCACTTGTGGGTATTGAGTGCATTTTTTCAGAATTGCTGGAAATCACATTTTTTGACTCTCTAAAGCATTCCTGAAGTCCATACATCCATTTTTACATAAAAAGTTGGTGTGGCCAAAATTTGTGAAAGTGGGTCATGCTCATATTTCAAGCATGGTATGATGTATGGACCTGGGACCAATACCAAACGAATCGACACTCGATGGAGATTCAAAATTTGGGCCAAGGTCGAACAGGAGTCACGAGGGCTATTACCAGAATTGCTGGAAATCATATTTTTGAACCTCCTTGTGCATTCCCTTGATTGGTCCCTTTGAGTACTGTGAAGATATATACCTTATCTGGTTTCTTGGAAAAAATTAACTGATTTTTTAATGAATATCTATAAATACTGTCATTGAAAACCTATTTTTTATTTCTTTAAAAGTATTTTATCCCCAAAATAAGCCTCTAAGGTATTCCCATTACATTCATAGAGGGGCACGGTGGCTAAGCAGTTAGAGGTGCAGGCTGCAAGCCGAGAGGTTCTCAGTTCGAATCCTATCTGCGACAACTGTCTTGTGTCTTTGGGCAAAAACACTTCACCCCCATTGCCCACATAATGGCATAGTGATGTTGTGTACTAAGACATACCGCATGCCGATGATACACTTGCACTAACCCTGCTTGTGTGGAGTTGGCATGTTGGGGATCCAGACAGTTGCTTGTTGTTGTTGTTTGGTGGTTCACTGTGTTCTCTGGTTTCCTCCATCCGTAAAAACTGTACGACACGAGGCGGGCCTAGCTGTTGAAGTGTCGTTAAACCCCAATAAATTAATAACATTCATAGAATGTCTTCTATGCACTGTTTGTCAACATGATAACCCAAATACAATCAATCCTATCTCAATGTGTTTGGTATACTGATAGAGTGCCTGCCATTGGTACTTGGTCATCTATGATTTGGAGGCATGTGGGGCCTTCGGGCTCTAGATGTTAAAAATATGTTTACAACATTTACTGGGAAATGAGTTAGCTGAAGCAGTAACCATTATCTAAAACAAAAATCTCCAGAGAGAAAGCTGAGATAGAATTCTTTGTTACATTGAACAGCACTGTATATTTATGTTGTATCATGTTACAAAACTTCAGTCTCAGTCATTGAAGAGAGAGAGAAACCTTCACTTTTCAAAGCATTTTTTAAAAAAATCTCTTTATTCTCAATCATAACTCAAGATTGAGAGGTTTTGGGATGGAGTGGTGTGTGGCTTTCTCGAAACACCTATCACAGTTACAAAGTAATAAAATGGAATATTTGAATGGTGAGATTTTAACCCTCTTAATACTTCGATGTGAGTAAAAAAATATCTTTAATATAACTCATGGCTACAGAATGTTTTTCACTCTCTTTTCTGAAACATTTAATTCTATGTGGAACGGGACACCTTTTCAGTGTGCTTTCCAAACTAAGGCATTCTTAACCCTTTAGCCAACATAACGGCAAAAACCGGTCAGCTTTATACACAGCAATGTCTATTCAGTTTTAATTACTTTTTTCATTTTTGCTTGAAAAACATAGCTTATGACCCTTCATTGGAATGAGCTCATTTTTTAAAGGATTATTTATTTATTGGTGTTTAATGTCACATATTTCTGCACAGTGGTTTACCATGACCAGGACAGTTTTACGGGCGGAGAAAGCCAGAGTACCTGGGGAGAACCTCCGGGCAACAGCGAGCAACTATCAGATTCCCCAAATACTAACTCCACACAAGCAGGGTTAGCATTGGTTGAATACAGGTGCACCATTGATATGCAGTACGCTTTAGTACACATCGCCACCATGCACCCACGTGGGCAATGGGGTGAAGTGTCTTGCCCAAGGACAGAGTGAGGACCGCTCGACTTGCAGCCTGCACCTCTGCTAACTCAGCCACTGCGCCCCCATTTAACCCTTTACCCAACGGAGACTATAGCAAAATTTATTATTTCAAATATCGTTTTTTTCAAATTTTTCAAACAATTTCAACAAAACCATATCATGGGACCCCTCGTTGGAACTAATATTTTTTCAACTTCTCAATTTGCATATTACGTGGGCGGATGCGGCCGATTCGTTGGGTAAAGGTTTTTTTTATTTTTATTGGTGTTTTAAGGTCACATATTTCTGCACAATGGCTAACCATGACCGTGACAGTTTTACGGGTGGAGGAAGCCAGAGTACCCGGAGAGAACCACCGAGCAACGGCGAGCAACTGTCAGCTCCCCAACATACCAACTCCACACAAGCAGGGTTAGCATTGGTTGAAGACAGGTGCACCATCGACGTACAGTACGCCTTAGTACACATCGTCACCGTGCCCCCACGTGGGCAATGGGGGTGAAGTGTCTTGCCCAAGGACACAACGCGGTTGCCGCAGGTGGGATTCGAACCGAGGACCTCTCGGCTTGCAGCCTGCACCTCTACCATCTGGGTATAGGGTTAAAGGATTAAAATGGAATATTTAAAGCGAATATTTTAATCCTCTGAAAATCTTAATATGGGGGCACGGTGGCGCTGTGTACTAAAGCGTACTGCACTTCAATGGTGCACCTCTCTTCGAAAAAATCATTGAGAATAATGAAAACCATTTCCATTCTCACAGTGTTGTTCTAAACACACATGGATATAGATGGGACCTCGATATTTTGACAATGCCAATATGTCTTCAGACAGGCTCTTGGGGGTCTTCAAGGCCTTTCAACGTCTACATTCCAACATTACTGAACCTTTTTACTTGCAATATATTTTCCAGAGGTACCATGCATGCACTTCATCATTGCCTTGCTAATATGGACATTTGCCATCATCTACAAATATGGCAGATCCGGAGTTGGTGGAGCCAATATTTATAAAGTAGTTTGTGCTCATACTTCAGGTTTAGTATGACCTATAGTAATGGTACCTACACCAAATGAGTTGAAACTTGCTGGAGGTTCAAAATGTGGTCCACCTCTATGCGGTCAAGAGAGGTCATTAAATGCACACTTTTTCTTCCTATTGGGAATTTCATTTTATACCAATTAATGCAGTTCTGAAGATTATACATGTATCTCATCATTCAAATAAATGGTAGCGGCAGTAATGTCCATTTCTGATTCCTTGATCGAACCCTATATATTGAGTGCACATATATGCCTTTTCGGGTTTCTTAGAAAAATTGTTCTGATTCCTGTATGAATATTTTCTCCATGAAAGAATTTCACAAAAAGCAGTGGGGAGAAAGCTGTGACTGTCACATACAATAACATGATCTATTTATTTAATCTCATTGTACATAATTAATTCCCAAACCAAGTTAATATAAAAACAAACAACTTGATAATGAAGAATTCCAGTGTACATGTAATTGTAAAACTACACTGGAAATTTGTTATTTAAACCTATCACAATACTGTCAGGATGCCGTAAAAGATGCAATACTGACATAGTTGAATGTTCTGTTAACTGTGTTAGTGATATGACTGTTTAAAATTAATTTATTAGAGAAGTTCTAGTTTTATGTTTGCCTTGTTTAGGTCACTAGATGCTATTTTAAGAGCAGGCTTTCAAATGAGCTCTTGGGTTTTTTTAAGGTTTTTATGACAATATCTTCGACATAAAGTCTATGCACCCTTTGTCAGTGCGACAACTCAAATACGGACCGTCCTATCTCTATGCATTTTGGCATGCTGGTTAACAATAACCAGTTTGCACTCATCTATGTTTTTTTCACCCGTTCGATCTGAATGTCAGATGACAGATCTGAAGTTGGTGGAGCTATTGTTTCAAAGTGGGTTGCGCTCATTCTTCAATGTAGATGTGGACATGGGACTACACCGACTGAGTTAAACATTGCTGGAGATTCAATATATGGTCCACCTGAATGAGGTCATCAAGTGCATATTATTCAGAAAGACTGGGAAATGCATTTACACCTTAATGTATTTCTAAAGTTTATGAATGTATTTCATCACTCAAATTCGTGGGCAGAGCCAAAATTGTCCATTTCTGATTCGTGTATCGAACCCTTTAAATGCTGGTCACATATATGCCTTTTCTGGTTTCTTATAAAAATTGTTCTGATTCCTGTATGAATATCTGTAAATACTGTTAACGAAAAACCCATTTCTGATTTGTTAAAATATATTTTACACCAGAAGATAAGCCTCCATAAATTCTCTTTCTGTAGAGTTTATTCCTGATACTTTAACTCTTTTCACACAGACTTGAATTTACTGGATGCAGTAAATTCTGTTTCTCTAGTCTTTAATACACTTTCCTTCCCCGCCTCCACTAGGCTCGCAACTATGGCGTCGGCCATCTTCTGGACACTGCCCCCCCCCCCCACCCTTGTGTACGGTTGCAAGTTTTGGTAACTGTGTGGGAATTAGCTCTGAAACACAATTTTTAACATCACTGTAATTTTAATAACGTCTGAAAATTAATCATACGTTCCAGTGCTAATTATCACTCCAGTGTAATAACAATGCTGTGATTACATATTATAAGAACCGATCAAATCTGATTAATCATCAATGAGCTCTCTACCATCAACATCAAAATGTTTTGATTTTTCATCAAAGAATAAAATACATAAAATATGTCTGCGGTTCTTTTTATTTCAAAACAATATTTTCAAATGTATCGCATACTGTGGTGGTGTTTTTAAGTATTAAATTCTATTCCGTGATATTTCAAATGTGGATTTTTTTTATATTGGATTATAATACCTTACAAAAGTAAGTAGTCTATTGTTTCATATAAAAAAAAAATACTAAAACACCCTATAAGTAAACAAAAATTTGCCTGTGTACGAAACGTCCTTTGATATATGTACGAAACGTCTTCTTTTGTATAAGAAATAGTGACGGTGCACGAAACGCCTGTGTACGAAACGACACCAATCCTCTTTATAAGATGCACAAAAATGGAGATATTAAAAACTAACAAGGGACAAACAAAATTTTGCTTTGACAATATTTTTTTTACCAAGAAAAAAAAACGCATATCTCATGCATCTGTTGGGAAGATTTTTTTCTGGCTTTTTACAAGGTTTTTTGCTACAATTTGTGATCTAGTTGGAAGACAAACCACAACTGCATGCTAGAGCGTGTGTATATGGTGGAGTACCATATATAATGGGGTATGGCTTGGGAATTTTCAGGATGTGTCAGAATATGTTGATTTTCATGGACACATATGCCTCACAACGACAGAAAAAGGGAAAAAATGCAAACATTGACTTCGCCAATGAGTGCATTAACTTTTCAAATTAAATGGGAATTGTGTGATTATAACAAATTTAATCAAAAAAAAAATACAACAAATAACTGAACTTAATTAAATAAACTCTTTGATTTGGCACTATCCAATGTACATCACATAAAGCTTTTTGTAAAGCTGAAAACTAAAAGTACCCTGCTTCATGATGGCATACAAGAGAACTATTTGCACCTGTGAACTTATTCTCGGACCATTGATGGGGACTGTGTATGAGTTTTGTGCAAATAGTTCTCTCGGGTGATTCTTTGGTAACGTGTGTGACAGAAATCAGACAAATCGGAAATACATCAATACACCCAGATACATCCCTCATAAACTCTGCGCTTTTGCACCTTGGCCGATATGAGTAGTGCGTCATTTCATGGAGTAGTTAGTAAGCTTTGGTCAGGCAGTAAGAGAGAATCCCAACCATGTGCAGACCATGTGGCCCTTTTACTGTGTGGGGGAAAACCACCAGTAACGTGTGTGACATAAAATGACATTTTATGCCACACAGGTTACCGGTGGTTTTTCCCTGTATAGTAAGTGGACCACATGGTTGAGATTCCCTTCTACTGCCTGGCCAAAGCTGTCGGACTGCTCCATCACATGAAGCACTACTCATATCGTCCAAGGTGCACAAGCGTAGAGTTCAAGAGAGATGGATGTCCGATTTGTCTGATTTCTGTCACACACGTTTCCAAAGAATCACCCACTCATGAAATGAAAATATAAATTATTAAATAATAAAATTTAAAAAATGATTAGATAATCAGCTAATCGAGAGATAATAATGTTAAATTATATCGCACTATCAAGCCTCAAAATAAGGCGCCGGATCGTTTTCTAACAACTGAGCGTATGTTGGACTTTGAATGTGTGACATGAATCTCCACTCTGAATCTTCACCGTCTATACTGTGACAGTAAAGACAATGAAGATTCAGAATAGACATTTATGTCGCACATTCAAAATCCAACACGTGCTCAGTTGTTTAAATGGTACACTATGATAGTTTCGATTTTCTGATCGGTAGTTTGCCAGTTTCTGTCTTTGAGACCTGTTCACGTGGCCATCTTGATATCATCAAATATCCTCAAGATTATCATTGCTATTGGTGTTATTAGTGTTATTACATGTAGATTATTGAAGTGTTCCTGATTAGTTCAACAGTTTATGTTTAATAAACATTTAAGTCAACTTACGGAGACAGTATAAAGACAGAGAAAAAACACTGATCTTCATAAAATGGATTCTCATTCATTCATTTAATTGTATGGATATTCAGATAATAAGTTCAACAAACTGCCTTATTTGGTTAGTTGAACTTATTAGTCTGTGTGAAACACACAGACTATTGTTTTTGCACGGTTTCTTTTTCTTTTTTTTTTTTCTTTTTTTTCTTTTTCTTCTTCTTCTTCTTTTTCTTCTTCTTCTTCTTCTTCTTCTTCTTTTTCTTCTTCTTCTTCTTCTTCTTCTTCTTCTTCTTCTCCTGTCTTCTGTCTTCTCATCACTTTTTTGTCCGCAAGATAACTCGAAAACCAATTGCCCTATCTCGTTGATTTTTGGCATGCTGATAGACAGCCACAAGTTCTCGGCCACCTATGTTTTTCAGATTCCTGGGGTATCAGGGGTGTCTGTAGGGGTGTTTTGAAAGTGGGTCACGCCCATATCTCAGGCGTGGTATGACCTACAGACCTGGGACCAACACCAAATGAGTCGACACTCGATGGAGATTCAAAATATGGGTCAAGGTCACAGAGGTCAGTCACCTAGGGGTCATTAAGTGCATTTTTCATAATTGCTAGAAATCACATTTTTTTACCCCCTAAAGCATTCCTGACATACGCACATGCATTTTGACGTAAAAAAAGTGGGCGTGGCCAAAATTTTTGAAAGTGGGTCACGCTCATATCTCAAGCATGGTATGACATATGGACCTGGGACCAACACCAAATGAGTCGACACTCGATTGAGATTCAAAATATGGGTCAAGGTCACGGAGGTCACCTAGGGGTCATTAAGTGCATTTTTTCATAATTGCTAGAAATCACATTTTTTTACCCCCTAAAACATTCCTGACATACGCACATGCATTTTGACGTAAAAAAGTGGGCGTGGCCAAAATTTTTGAAAGTGGGTCACGCTCATATCTCAAGCATGGTATGACGTATGGACCTGGGACCAACACCAAATGAGTCGACACTTGATGGAGATTCACAATATGGGTCAAGGTCACGGAGGTCACCTAGGGGTCATTAAGTGCATTTTTCATAATTGCTAGAAATCACATTTTTTGACCCCTAAAGCATTCCTGACATACACACATGCATTTTGATGTAAAAAAAGTGGGCGTGGCCAAAATTTTTGAATGTGGGTCATGCTCATATCTCAAGCATGGTATGACGTATGGACATGGGACCAACACCAAATGAGTCGACATTCGATGGAGGTTCAAAATATGGGTCAAGGTCACGGAGGTCATCTAGGGGTCATTGAGTGCATTTTTCAGAATTGCTGGAAATCACATTTTTTGACCCCCTAAAGTATTCCTGACGTACACACATGCATTTTGACGTAAAAACATTGGGCATGACCAAAATTTTTGAAAGTGGGTCACGCTCATATCTCAAGCATGGAATGATGTATGGACCTGGGATCAACACCAAATGAGTCGACACTCGATGGAGATTCAGAATATGGGTCAAGCTCATGTAGGTCACCTAGGGGTCATTAAGTGCATTTTTTATAATTGCTAGAAATCACATTTTTTGACACCCTAAAGCATTCCTGACATACACACGTGCATTTTGACGTAAAAAAAAGTGGGCGTGGCCGAAATTTTTGAAAGTGGGTCACGCTCATATCTTAAGCATGGTATGACGTATGGACCTGGGACTAACACCAAATGAGTCGACACTCGATGGAGATTCAAAATATGGGTCAAGGTCACCGAGGTCACTCAGGGGTCAATGAGTGCATTTTTCATAATTGCTAGAAATCACATTTTTTGACCTCCAAATGCTTCCCCAAAATTCAGATGTGCATTTTTTCATGAAAAAAGTGGGCGTGGCCAAAATTTTTGAATGTGGGTCATGCTCATATCTCAAGCATGGCATGACGTATGGACCTGGGATCAACACCAAATGAGTTGACACTCGATGGCGATTCAAAATATGGGTCAAGGTCACCGAGGTCACTCAGGGGTCAATGAGTGCATTTTTCATAATTGCTGGATATCACTTTTTTGGACCTCCAAATGCTTCCCCAAAATTCAGATGTGCATTTTTTCATGAAAAAAGTTGGCGTGGCCAAAATTTTTGAAACTGGGTCACGCTCATATCTCAAGCATGGTGTGATGCATGGACCTGGAGCCAACACTAAATAAGTTGACACTTGATGGAGGTTCAAAAATGTGGGTCAAGGTTACGGAGGTCACTTGTGGTCATTGAGTGCATTTTTTCAGAATTGCTGGAAATCACATTTTTTGACTCTCTAAAGCATTTCTGAAGTCCATACATCCATTTTTACATAAAAAGTTGGTGTGGCCAAAATTTGTGAAAGTGGGTCATGCTCATATTTCAAGCATGGTACGATGTATGGACCTGGGACCAATACCAAACGAGTCGACACTCGATGGAGTTTCAGAATTTGGGCCAAGGTCGAACAGGAGTCATGAGGGCTATTACCAGAATTGCTGGAAATCATATTTTTGAACCTCCTTGTGCATTCCCTTGATTGGTCCCTTTGAATACTGTGAAGATATATACCTTATCTGGCTTCTTGGAAAAAATGAACTGATTTTTGAATGAATATCTATAAATACTGTCATTGAAAACCTATTTCTTATTTCTTTTATTTTATCCCCAAAATAAGCCTCTAAAGTATTCCCATTACATTCATAGAGGGGCACGGTGGCTAAGCAGTTAGAGGTGCAGGCTGCAAGCCGAGAGGTTCTCATTTTGAATCCTATCTGCGGCAACTGCCTTGTGTCCTTGGGCAAAAACACATCACCCCCATTGCCCACATAATGGCATAGTGATGTTGTGTACTAAGACATACTGCATGCCGATGATACACTTGCACTAACCCTGCTTGTGTGGAGTTAGCATGTTGAGGATCCAGACAGTTGCTTGTTGTTGTTGTTGTTTGGTGGTTCTCTGTGTTCTCTGGTTTCCTCCATCCGTAAAAACTGTACGACACGAGGCGGGCCTAGCTGTTGAAGTGTCGTTAAACCCCAATAAATTAATAACATTCATAGAATGTCTTCTATGCACTGTTTGTCAACATGATAACCCAAATACAATCAATCCTATCTCAATGTTTTTGGTATACTGATAGACTGCCTGCCATTGGTATTTGGTCATCTATGATTTGGAGGCATGTGGGGCCTTCGGGCTCTAGATGTTAAAAATATGTTTACAACATTTACTGGGAAATGAGTTAGCTGAAGCAGTAACCATTATCTAAAACAGAAATCTCCAGAGAGAAAGCTGAGATAGAATTCTTTGTTACATTGAACAGCACTGTATATTTATGTTGTATCATGTTACAAAACTTCAGTCTCAGTCATTGAAGAGAGAGAGAAACCTTCACATTTCAAAGCATTTTTTTAAAAAAAATCTATTTATTCTCAATCATAACTCAGGATTGAGAGGTTTTGGGATGGAGTGGTGTGTGGCTTTCTCGAAACACCTATCACAGTTACAAAAGTAATAAAATGAAATATTTGAATGGTCAGATTTTAACCCTCTTAATACTTCGATGTGAGTAAAAAAATATCTTTAATATAACTCATGGCTACAGAATGTTTTTTCGCTCTCTTTTCTGAAACATTTAATTCTATGTGGAATGGGACACCTTTTCAGTGTGCTTTCCAAACTAAGGGATTCTTAACCCTTTAGCCAACATAACGGCAAAAACCGGTCAGCTTTATACACAGAAATGTCTATTCAGTTTTAATTACTTTTTCATTTTTGCTTGAAAAACATAGCTTATGACCCTTCATTGGAATGAGCTCATTTTTTAAAGGATTATTTATTTATTGGTGTTTAATGTCACATATTTCTGCACAGTGGTTTACCATGACCAGGACAGTTTTACGGGCGGAGGAAGCCAGAGTACCTGTGGAGGAGGACCTCCAGGCAACAGCGAGCAACTATCAGATTCCCCACATACTAACTCCACACAAGCAGGGTTAGCATTGGTTGAATGCAGGTGCACCATCGATGTGCAGTGCGCTTTGGTACACATCGCCACCATGCACCCACGTGGGCAATGGGGTGAAGTGTCTTGCCCAAGGACAGAGTGAGGACCGCTCGACTTGCAGCCTGCACCTCTGCCAACTCAGCCACTGCGCCCCCATTTAACCCTTTACCCAACGGAGACGATAGCAAAATTTATTATTTCAAATATCATTTTTTTCAAATTTTCAAACAATTTCAACAAAACCATATCATGGGACCCCTCGTTGGAACTAATATTTTTTCAACTTCTCAATTTGCATATTACGCGGGCGGATGCGGCCGATTCGTTGGGTAAAGGTTTTTTTATTTTATTTTTATTGGTGTTTTAAGGTCACATATTTCTGCACAATGGCTAACCATGACCGTGACAGTTTTACGGGTGAAGGAAGCCGGAGTACCCGGAGAGAACCACCGAGCAACGGCGAGCAACTGTCAGCTCCCAAACATACCAACTCCACACAAGCAGGGTTAGCATTGGTTGAAGACAGGTGCACCATCGACGTACAGTACGCCTTAGTACACAGCGTCACTGTGCCCCTACGTGGGCAATGGAGGTGAAGTGTCTTGCCCAAGGACACAACGCGGTTGCCGCAGGTGGGATTCGAACCGAGGACCTCTCGGCTTGCAGCCTGAACCTCTACCATCTGGGCAAAGGGTTAAAGGATTAAAATGGAATATTTAAAGCGAATATTTTAACCCTCTGAAAATCTTAATATGGGGAAACGGTGGCGCTGTGTACTAAAGCGTATTGCACTTCGACGGTGCACCTCTCTTCAAAAAAATCATTGAGAATAATGAAAACCATTTCCATTCTCACAGTGTTGTTCTAAAAACACATGGATATAGATGGGACCTCGGTATTTTGACAATGCGAATAAGTCTTCAGACAGGCTCTTGGGGGTCTTCAAGGCCTTTCAACGTCTACATTCCAACATTACTGAACCTTTTTACTTGCAATATATTTTCCAGAGGTACCATGCATGCAATTCATCATTGTCTTGCTAATATGAACATTTGCCATCATCTACAAATATGGCAGATCCGGAGCTGGTGGAGCCAATATTTATAAAGTAGTTTATGCTCATACTTCAGGTTTAGTATGACCTATAGTAATGGTACCTACACCAAATGAGTTGAAACTTGCTGGAGGTTCAAAATGTGGTCCACCTCTATGCGGTCAAGAGAGGTCATTAAATGCATACTTTTTCGACCTATTGGGAATTTCATTTTATACCAATTAATGCAGTTCTGAAGATTATACATGTATCTCATCATTCAAATAAATGGTAGCGGCAGTAATGTCCATTTTTGATTCCTTGATCGAACCCTATAAATGGTGAGCACATATATGCCTTTTCGGGTTTCTTAGAAAAATTGTTCTGATTCCTGTATGAATATTTTCTCCATGAAAGAATTTCACAAAAAGCAGTGGGGAGAAAGCTGTGACTGTCAAATACAATAACATGATCTATTTATTTAATCTCATTGTACAGAATTAATTCCCAAACCAAGTTAATATAAAAACAAACAACTTGATAATGAAGAATTCCAGTGTACATGTAATTGTAAAACTACACTGGAGATTTGTTATCACAATACTGTCAGGATGCTGGTAAAAGATGCAATACTGACATAGTTGAATGTTCTGTTAACTGTGTTAGTGCTATGACTGTTTAAAATTAATTTATTAGAGAGGTTCTAGTTTTATATATGCCTTGTTTAGGTCACTAGATGCTCTTTTAAGAGCAGGCTTTCAAATGAGCTCTTGGGTTTTTTAAAAGTTTTTTATGACAATATCTCCGACATAGAGTCTATGCACCCTTTGTCAGCGCGACAACTCAAATACGGACCATCCTATCTCTATGCATTTTGACATGCTGGTTAACAATAACCAGTTTGCACTCATCTATGTTTTTTTTGTCCGTTTGATCTGAATGTCAGATGACAGATCTGAAGTTGGTGGAGCCATTATTTCAAAGTGGGTTGCGCTCATTCTTCAATGTAGATGTGGACATGGGACTACACCGACTGAGTTAAACATTGCTGGAGATTCAATATATGGTCCACCTGAATGAGGTCATCAAGTGCATATTATTCAGAAAGACTGGGAAATGCATTTACACCTTAATGTATTTCTAAAGTTTATGAATGTATTTCATCACCCAAATTAGTGGGCAGAGCCAAAATTGTCCATTTCTGATTTGTGTATCGAACCCATTAAATGCTGGTCACATATATGCCTTTTCTGGTTTCTTATAAAAATTGTTCTGATTCCTGTATGAATATCTGTAAATACTGTTAACGAAAAACCCATTTCTGATTTGTTAAAAAATATTTTACACCAGAAGATAAGCCTCCATAAATTCTCTTTCTGTAAAGTTTATTCCTGATACTTTAACCCTTTTCACACAGACTTGAATTTACTGGATGCAGTAAATTCTGTTTCTCTAGTTATCTTAATAGCCTTACAAATAAATGAATGAGAACCACTACCTACTCATTAATGAGTATCGAGTATACAAAGTGTTAAAAAAACATCCATTTTGTTTGAGTATCAGCATAACAACAAATACGTTTGGTATTCAGGGAGCACTCTAACCTTCTCTTCCTCATCTATTTTATGACTACAAGCAAGACCACTGTGTTTATTTTCATAGTGAATCTGAAGATGGTAACTCCAATAGACTTCCTTGCATTCTGGACAACTAACAGGCCTGTTGGTGCAAGGTGCACTGTCCTTTGAAGTTGACGCTGGCTTCAAGCTGAATTTCCAAAAGAGTTTGCAGTCTGATGCTGGTGCATATGTTTGGTGGCTGGTCTTTTTAGACTGATGGAACAGCCATGCTATCCACAAAACCCATAGACTGAGTCATCCAGTTCACCCTTCAAGATATGAGCTCCAATATGTACCCTAAATGCCCTTGTCTTCAATTGCTGCTTACATATTATGCACGCCGGATCGAGTTGAGACCCCGCAGATGATTCCCTGGGATTGAAGAAAACTGGTTTTCCACTGACATCTTCGTATGGTACAACATCACATATGGGAGGGGGTTCAGATGCTTCGAGGGAACTGAATATGTTCTCCAGAGCGAGGCTAGAGAACCTGAAGCTGACATTCGTGTCGGCATCAACAATCAGTCAAGCACCTCTGGATTGACAACACGAACAGCTTTTCAAACTCGCTTTTACGACCGCTCTACTGGTCCCAGAATCTGGCGTCCAATCGAAATTGTTACCCTCTGCGTCATTTACTAGTTTAACACATATCCCAGAAGCAGTTCCTTGGTTCATTTCCATGTAGCTTTGGGACTTATTATGTCGAGCAAGGAGATTGTCCTCAACAAACAAACACAGTGATGATCCATGGTGTTGGTTTTTTGCAAAGGTGTTGTGATACATGCAGCAACATTCTTGACTGTAAATTTGACCACTGAATCTGTCATGTCTGTAACATTGGACACTGTAGACGCTTCAGGATATTTCGAAAGTCCTTGTACCCGGCGCAAGCGATCTCCTGATTTTGCACGTCCGATGTTGTTGGAGAGAATTCGCATCAGAGTTGCTTTGTACATCGGTTCATCATCAACCATTATAGTTGGAGAATGTGGGCCGTCACCTCGCAGATTGTCCCCAAAGTCCACAAATGCTTCAGAATTGTCAAGCATGTCATCGGTACTTGGTGTACTGTCATCACTTGCATGTATGTTACCCTCAACAACATCTGACACGCCGATGGTCTTGTCCAAAGGTTTCAACATTGTTACATTTTGGTTTTGGTAACATCTGTATTGGCAGTACTGGGTAGAGCTGTCACTGCAAGCAATTTGCCACTTTGCCAAACGCTACTAAGGTTCAAGTGTCCACTGTCATGTCAAATCTCCAGTCCAGTGAGCTGGTGATGTGAAGTCAATTGAGCCACCCGGTCTAGTTGATCTCTGCCGCGAGTCTGGATGTTTGGAATAGATCTTTTCCATCACAGATGCGCGATGCAATCTTTGCTCAAGCTGTAACGCATCACACGCACGGCCGTGGGTTTGCGTTCTGACGGAAGCGAATATCTGTTCCACTTGGTCACTGCCGAGTTGGTAAATGTAAACTGGTCGATCGGGGAACAGAGTTTTGAATTTTGCTCTGCAGAAAAACGCATCCTGAATCGTACGCCGAATGCCATGGTATAGCACATTAGGCATGAGTCTGCTGTCGTTCTGATATAAGTAGAACATTGTATGTGCTAATGCACTAGCGCTAGTTAGTCTGTGTGAAACACACAGACTATTGTTTTTGCACGGTTTCTTTTTCTTTTTTTTCTTTTTTTTCTTCTTCTTCTTCTTCTTCTTCTTCTTCTTCTTTCTTCTTCTTCTTCTTCTTCTTCTTCTTTTTCTTCTTCTCCTGTCTTCTGTCTTCTCATCACTTTTTTGTCCGCAAGATAACTCGAAAACGAATTGCCCTATCTCGTTGATTTTTGGCATGCTGATAGACAGCCACAAGTTCTCGGCCACCTATGTTTTTCAGATTCCTGGGGTATCAGGGGTGTCTGTAGGGGTGTTTTGAAAGTGGGTCACGCCCATATCTCAGGCGTGGTATGACCTACAGACCTGGGACCAACACCAAATGAGTCGACATTCGATGGAGGTTCAAAATATGGGTCAAGGTCACGGAGGTCATCTAGGGGTCATTGAGTGCATTTTTCAGAATTGCTGGAAATCACATTTTTTGACCCCCTAAAGTATTCCTGACATACACACATGCATTTTGACGTAAAAAAAGTGGGCGTGGCCAAAATTTTTGAAAGTGGGTCACGCTCATATCTCAAGCATGGTATGACGTATGGACCTGGGACCAACACCAAATGAGTCGACACTCGATGGAGATTCAAAATATGGGTCAAGGTCACGGAGGTCACCTAGGGGTCATTAAGTGCATTTTTAGCTTAACTTGACATAGTCAAGATAAGCTATTGCCATCATGCGTGCGGAAGTCTGTGAGTCTGTGGGTCTGTTAGTCTGTGAGTCTGTGAGTCTGTGACGTCTGTTCACATTTTCCTTTAGCACGGGCTACACCCCGCAGTTCTTGTCTGATCGTCACGAAATTTCATATGCAGGTTTGGGGTCATGTCTAGATGAGAACGTCCCCTTTTGGTCACGATTGGGCAACCGGTATGGCTGCCCGAGCCCAAAACCCGAAAACCATTAGCACAGTCTACAGGTCGTATTTATGAAGGAATTTCATTGTAACTTGGTAGGATGCCTCTGTATAGTGCCTAGATGAGAACGTCCCCTTTTGGGCATGATCTATCAACCGTGATGGCTGTCCAAGCCCGAAACCCAAAAACTTTTAGCACAGTCTGCAGGTCATGTTTAATGTGGAGGGATTTCATTGTAACTTGGTAGGATGACTCCTTATGATGTCTAGATGCGAATTTCCCCATTTGGGCATGATCTGCCAACCGTGATGACTGCCCGAGCCCAAAACCCGAAAACCTTTAGCACAGTCTACAGGTCATATTTATTGAGGAATTTCATTGTAACTTGGTGGGTTGACTTCATACAATGTCTAGATGAGAAAGTCCCCCTTTGGACATGATTGGGCAACTGTGACGGCTACAGGAGCCCGAAGCCCGAAAACCTTTAGCACAGCCTAGAGGTCATATTTATGATACGATTTCATTGTAACTTGGCAGGATGACTCCAAATAATGTCTAGATGAGAACGTCCCATTTTGATCGCGATCATGCAGCCTTGATGGGTGCCCGAGCCCAAAAACCTTTAGCATAGGCAAAAGGTCATATTTATGGAAGGATTTCATTGTAACCTGTTAGGTTGACTCCATATAATGCCTAGATGATGACATCCCCTTTCGGTCGTGATTGGTCATTTGTGATGGCTACAAGTGCCCGAAGCCCAAAAACCTTGAGCACAGTCTACAGGTCATATTTATGAAGGGATTTCATTGTAACTTCTTAGGATCACTCCAGATGATGCTCAGATGAGATTGTCCCCTATGGTTGCGATCATTCACCCATGATGGCTGTCCAAGCCCGAAGCCCAAAAACCTTTAGCACAGTCTACAGGTCATATTTATGAAGGGATTTCATTGTAACTTGGTAGGTTAACTTCACATAATGTCTAGATGAGAACGTGCGATCATTCACCCATGATGGCTGCCCGAGTCTGAAGCCCAAAAACCTTTAGCACAGTCTACAGGTCATATTTATGAAGGGATTTCATTGTAACTTGGTAGGTTAACTTCATATAATGTCTAGATGAGAACGTCCCCTTTTGGACATGATTGGGCAACTGTGACGGCTAAAGGTGCCCGAAGCCCGAAAACCTTTAGCACAGTCTACAGGTCATATTTATGAGGGGATTTCATTGTAACTTGGTAGGATGACTCCAAATAATGTCTAGATGAGAACGTCCCCTTTTGATCGCGATCATTCAGCCTTGATGGGTGTCCGAGCCCAAAAACCTTTAGCATAGGTAAAAGGTCATATTTATGGAAGGATTTCATTGTAACCTATTAGGTTGACTCCATATAATGCGTAGATGATGACATCCCCGTTTGGTCGAAATTGGTCAGCTGTGTTGGCTACAAGTGCCCGAAGCCCAAAAACCTTGAGCACAGTCTACAGGTCACATTTATGAAGGGATTTCATTGTAACTTCATAGGATCATTCCAGATGATGCCCAGATGAGATTGTTCCCTTTGGTTGCGATTATTCAACCATGATGGCTGCCCGAGCCTGAAGCCCGAAAACCTTAAGCACAGTCTACAAGTCATATTTGTGAAGGGATTTTATTGTAACTTGGTAGGTTGACTTCATATAATGTCTAGATGAGAACGTCCCCTTTTGGACATGTTTGGGCAACTTTGACGGCTAAAGGTGCCCAAAGCCCGAAAACCTTTAGCACTGTCTATAGGTCATATTTATGAAGGGATTTCATTGTAACTTGGTAGGTTGACTCCAAATAATGTCAAGATGAGAACGTCCCATTTTGGCCATGATCATTCAGCCTTGATGGGTGCCCGAGCCCAAAAACCTTTAGCATAGGCAAAAGGTTATATTTATAGAAGGATTTCATTGAAACATTGTTAGGTTGACTCCATATAATGCCTAGATGATGACATCCCCTTTTGGTCGTGATTGGTCAACTGTGATGGCTACAGGTGCCCGAAGCCCGAAAACCTTGAACACGGTCTACAGGTCATATTTATGAAGGGATTTCATTGTAACTTCGCAGGATCACTCCAGATGATGCCCAGATGAGATTGTCCCCTTTGGTTGCGATCATTCAACCATGATGGCTGCCCGAGCCCGAAGTCCAAAAACCTTTAGCACAGTCTAAGGTCATATTTATGAAGGGATTTCATTGTAACTTGGTAGGTTGACTTCATATAATGTCTAGATGAGAACGTCCCCTTTTGGACACGAGTGGGCAACTGTGACGGCTTCAGGGGCCCAAAGCCCGAAAACCTTTAGAACAGTCTACAGGTCATAATTATAAAGGGATTTTATTGTAGCTTGGTAGGATGACTCCAAATAGTGTCCAGATGGGAACGTCCCCTTTTGGTCACGATCATTCAGCCTTGATGGCTGCCTGAGCCCAAAAACCTTTACCATGTCTGTAGGTCGTATTTATGGAAGGATTTCATTGTAACTTGTTAGGTTGACTCCATATAATGCCTAGATGATGACATCCCCTTTTGGTCGTGGTTGGTCAACTGTGATGTCTACAGGTGCCTGAAGCCCGAAAACATTTAGCACAGTCTACAGATCGTATTTATGGAGGGATTTCATTGTAACTTGGTAGGTTGACTTCATATAATGTCTAGATGAGAACGTCCCCTTTGGACGCAATTGGGAAACTGACGGCTACAGGGGCCCGAAGCCTGAAAACCTTTAGCACAGTCTACAGGCCATATGTATGAAGGGATTTTAATGTAACTTGATAGGATGACTCATTTTGGAATAATTTCATTGTAATTTGGTAACTTTTTTTGATATATGTTAACTGTGAGGGCCACATATATTAACTGTGAGGTCATATTAACCCACCCCTCGGATCTTTAGTACAGTGTACACCTCATATTATTTTTATCATAAACATAGCATACAGGGAACAAAAATGAACATATTCCCAATTATCACAATTCTTGTCTTATTTCATAATCCTTTCATAAACATTGAACATTATTCTTTTCATCAAACACAACACACAAGTTAAGCTACAGTGTCATTGACACTTTCATTCATAATTGCTAGAAATCACATTTTTTGACCGCCTAAAGCATTCCTGACATACGCACATGCATTTTGACGTAAAAAAATTAGGCGTGGCCAAAATTTTTGAAAGTGGGTCACGCTCATATCTCAAGCATGGTATGACGTATGGACCTGGGACCAACACCAAATGAGTCGACACTCGATGGAGATTAAAAATATGGGTCAAGGTCACAGAGGTCACCTAGGGGTCATTAAGTGCATTTTTCATAATTGCTAGAAATCACATTTTTTGACCCCCTAAAGCATTCCTGACATACACACATGCATTTTGATGTAAAAAAGTGGGCGTGGCCAAAATTTTTGAAAGTGGGTCACGCTCATATCTCAAGCATGGTATGACGTATGGACCTGGGACCAACACCAAATGAGTCGACACTCGATGGAGATTCAAAATATGGGTCAAGGTCACGGAGGTCACCTAGGGGTCATTAAGTGCATTTTTAGCTTAACTTGACATAGTCAAGATAAGCTATTGCCATCATGCGTGCGGAAGTCTGTGAGTCTGTGGGTCTGTTAGTCTGTGAGTCTGTGAGTCTGTGACGTCTGTTCACATTTTCCTTTAGCACGGGCTACACCCCGCAGTTCTTGTCTGATCGTCACGAAATTTCATATGCAGGTTTGGGGTCATGTCTAGATGAGAACGTCCCCTTTTGGTCACGATTGGGCAACCGGTATGGCTGCCCGAGCCCAAAACCCGAAAACCATTAGCACAGTCTACAGGTCGTATTTATGAAGGAATTTCATTGTAACTTGGTAGGATGCCTCTGTATAGTGCCTAGATGAGAACGTCCCCTTTTGGGCATGATCTATCAACCGTGATGGCTGTCCAAGCCCGAAACCCAAAAACTTTTAGCACAGTCTGCAGGTCATGTTTAATGTGGAGGGATTTCATTGTAACTTGGTAGGATGACTCCTTATGATGTCTAGATGCGAATTTCCCCATTTGGGCATGATCTGCCAACCGTGATGACTGCCCGAGCCCAAAACCCGAAAACCTTTAGCACAGTCTACAGGTCATATTTATTGAGGAATTTCATTGTAACTTGGTGGGTTGACTTCATACAATGTCTAGATGAGAAAGTCCCCCTTTGGACATGATTGGGCAACTGTGACGGCTACAGGAGCCCGAAGCCCGAAAACCTTTAGCACAGCCTAGAGGTCATATTTATGATACGATTTCATTGTAACTTGGCAGGATGACTCCAAATAATGTCTAGATGAGAAAGTCCCATTTTGATCGCGATCATGCAGCCTTGATGGGTGCCCGAGCCCAAAAACCTTTAGCATAGGCAAAAGGTCATATTTATGGAAGGATTTCATTGTAACCTGTTAGGTTGACTCCATATAATGCCTAGATGATGACATCCCCTTTCGGTCGTGATTGGTCATTTGTGATGGCTACAAGTGCCCGAAGCCCAAAAACCTTGAGCACAGTCTACAGGTCATATTTATGAAGGGATTTCATTGTAACTTCTTAGGATCACTCCAGATGATGCTCAGATGAGATTGTCCCCTATGGTTGCGATCATTCACCCATGATGGCTGTCCAAGCCCGAAGCCCAAAAACCTTTAGCACAGTCTACAGGTCATATTTATGAAGGGATTTCATTGTAACTTGGTAGGTTAACTTCACATAATGTCTAGATGAGAACGTGCGATCATTCACCCATGATGGCTGCCCGAGTCTGAAGCCCAAAAACCTTTAGCACAGTCTACAGGTCATATTTATGAAGGGATTTCATTGTAACTTGGTAGGTTAACTTCATATAATGTCTAGATGAGAACGTCCCCTTTTGGACATGATTGGGCAACTGTGACGGCTAAAGGTGCCCGAAGCCCGAAAACCTTTAGCACAGTCTACAGGTCATATTTATGAGGGGATTTCATTGTAACTTGGTAGGATGACTCCAAATAATGTCTAGATGAGAACGTCCCCTTTTGATCGCGATCATTCAGCCTTGATGGGTGTCCGAGCCCAAAAACCTTTAGCATAGGTAAAAGGTCATATTTATGGAAGGATTTCATTGTAACCTATTAGGTTGACTCCATATAATGCGTAGATGATGACATCCCCGTTTGGTCGAAATTGGTCAGCTGTGTTGGCTACAAGTGCCCGAAGCCCAAAAACCTTGAGCACAGTCTACAGGTCACATTTATGAAGGGATTTCATTGTAACTTCATAGGATCATTCCAGATGATGCCCAGATGAGATTGTTCCCTTTGGTTGCGATTATTCAACCATGATGGCTGCCCGAGCCTGAAGCCCGAAAACCTTAAGCACAGTCTACAAGTCATATTTGTGAAGGGATTTTATTGTAACTTGGTAGGTTGACTTCATATAATGTCTAGATGAGAACGTCCCCTTTTGGACATGTTTGGGCAACTTTGACGGCTAAAGGTGCCCAAAGCCCGAAAACCTTTAGCACTGTCTA
Organism: Pictodentalium vernedei; assembly: GCA_031216915.1. Taxonomy (NCBI): domain Eukaryota; kingdom Metazoa; phylum Mollusca; class Scaphopoda; order Dentaliida; family Dentaliidae; genus Pictodentalium; species Pictodentalium vernedei. Next base: position 371,040,969 of record CM062297.1, read on the forward strand.
TAGGTCATATTTATGAAGGGATTTCATTGTAACTTGGTAGGTTGACTCCAAATAATGTCAAGATGAGAACGTCCCATTTTGGCCATGATCATTCAGCCTTGATGGGTGCCCGAGCCCAAAAACCTTTAGCATAGGCAAAAGGTTATATTTATAGAAGGATTTCATTGAAACATTGTTAGGTTGACTCCATATAATGCCTAGATGATGACATCCCCTTTTGGTCGTGATTGGTCAACTGTGATGGCTACAGGTGCCCGAAGCCCGAAAACCTTGAACACGGTCTACAGGTCATATTTATGAAGGGATTTCATTGTAACTTCGCAGGATCACTCCAGATGATGCCCAGATGAGATTGTCCCCTTTGGTTGCGATCATTCAACCATGATGGCTGCCCGAGCCCGAAGTCCAAAAACCTTTAGCACAGTCTAAGGTCATATTTATGAAGGGATTTCATTGTAACTTGGTAGGTTGACTTCATATAATGTCTAGATGAGAACGTCCCCTTTTGGACACGAGTGGGCAACTGTGACGGCTTCAGGGGCCCAAAGCCCGAAAACCTTTAGAACAGTCTACAGGTCATAATTATAAAGGGATTTTATTGTAGCTTGGTAGGATGACTCCAAATAGTGTCCAGATGGGAACGTCCCCTTTTGGTCACGATCATTCAGCCTTGATGGCTGCCTGAGCCCAAAAACCTTTACCATGTCTGTAGGTCGTATTTATGGAAGGATTTCATTGTAACTTGTTAGGTTGACTCCATATAATGCCTAGATGATGACATCCCCTTTTGGTCGTGGTTGGTCAACTGTGATGTCTACAGGTGCCTGAAGCCCGAAAACATTTAGCACAGTCTACAGATCGTATTTATGGAGGGATTTCATTGTAACTTGGTAGGTTGACTTCATATAATGTCTAGATGAGAACGTCCCCTTTGGACGCAATTGGGAAACTGACGGCTACAGGGGCCCGAAGCCTGAAAACCTTTAGCACAGTCTACAGGCCATATGTATGAAGGGATTTTAATGTAACTTGATAGGATGACTCATTTTGGAATAATTTCATTGTAATTTGGTAACTTTTTTTGATATATGTTAACTGTGAGGGCCACATATATTAACTGTGAGGTCATATTAACCCACCCCTCGGATCTTTAGTACAGTGTACACCTCATATTATTTTTATCATAAACATAGCATACAGGGAACAAAAATGAACATATTCCCAATTATCACAATTCTTGTCTTATTTCATAATCCTTTCATAAACATTGAACATTATTCTTTTCATCAAACACAACACACAAGTTAAGCTACAGTGTCATTGACACTTTCATTCATAATTGCTAGAAATCACATTTTTTGACCGCCTAAAGCATTCCTGACATACGCACATGCATTTTGACGTAAAAAAATTAGGCGTGGCCAAAATTTTTGAAAGTGGGTCACGCTCATATCTCAAGCATGGTATGACGTATGGACCTGGGACCAACACCAAATGAGTCGACACTCGATGGAGATTAAAAATATGGGTCAAGGTCACAGAGGTCACCTAGGGGTCATTAAGTGCATTTTTCATAATTGCTAGAAATCACATTTTTTGACCCCCTAAAGCATTCCTGACATACACACATGCATTTTGATGTAAAAAAGTGGGCGTGGCCAAAATGTTTGAATGTGGGTCACGCTCATATCTCAAGCATGGTACGACGTATGGACCTGGGACCAACACCAAATGAGTCGACACTCGATGGACTTTCAAAATATGGGTCAAGGTCACGGAGGTCACTTGGGGTCATGAAGTGCATTTTTCATAATTGCTAGAAATCACATTTTTTGACCCCCTAAAGCATTCCTGACGTACACACATGTATTTTGAAGTAAAAAAAGTGGGCGTGGCCAAAATTTTTGAAAGTGGGTCACGCTCATATGTCAAGCATGGTATGATGTATGGACCTGGGATCAACACCAAATGAGTCGAAACTCGATGGAGATCCAGAATATGGGTCAAGGTCATGGAGGTCACCTAGGGGTCATTAAGTGCATTTTTTATAATTGCTAGAAATCACATTTTTTGACACCCTAAAGCATTCCTGACATACATACATGCATTTTGACGTAAAAAAAGTGGGCGTGGTCAAAATTTTTGAAAGTGGGTCACGCTCATATCTCAAGCATGGTATGACGTATGGACCTGGGACCAACACCAAATGAGTCGACCCTCGATGGAGATTCAAAATATGGGTCAAGGTCACCGAGGTCACTCAGGGGTCAATGAGTGCATTTTTCATAATTGCTGGAAATCACATTTTTTGACCTCCAAATGCTTCCCCAAAATTCAGATGTGCATTTTTTCATGTAAAAAGTGGGCGTGGCCAAACTTTTTCAAAGTGGGTCACGCTCATATCTCAAGGATGGTGTGATGCATGGACCTGGAGCCAACACTAAATAAGTTGACACTTGATGGAGGTTCAAAAATGTGGGTCAAGGTTACGGAGGTCACTTGTGGTCATTGAGTGCATTTTTTCAGAATTGCTGGAAATCACATTTTTTGACTCTCTAAAGCATTCCTGAAGTCCATACATCCATTTTTACATAAAAAGTTGGTGTGGCCAAAATTTGTGAAAGTGGGTCATGCTCTCATGCTCATATTTCAAGCATGGTATGATGTATGGACCTGGGACCAATACCAACGAGTCGACACTCGATGGAGATTCAAAATTTGGGCCAAGGTCGAACAGGAGTCACGAGGGCTATTACCAGAATTGCTGGAAATCATATTTTTGAACCTCCTTGTGCATTTCCTTGATTGGTCCCTTTGAATACTGTGAAGATATATACCTTATCTGGTTTCTTGGAAAAAATTAACTGATTTTTGAATGAATATCTATAAATACTGTCATTGAAAACCTATTTCTTATTTCTTTAAAACTATTTTATCCCCAAAATAAGCCTCTAAAGTATTCCCATTACATTCATAGAGGGGCACGGTGGCTGAGCAGTTAGAGGTGCAGGCCGCGAGCCAAGAGGTTCTCAGTTCGAATCCTATCTGCGGCAACTGCCTTGTGTCTTTGGGCAAAAACACTTCACCCCCATTGCCCACATAATGGCATAGTGATGTTGTGTACTAAAACATACTGCATGCCAATGATACACTTGCACTAACCCTGCTTCTGTGGAGTTAGCATTTTGGGGATCCAGACAGTTGCTTGTTGTTGTTGTTTGGTGGTTCTCTGTGTTCTCTGGTTTCCTCCATCCATAAAAACTGTACGACACGAGGCGGGCCTAGCTGTTGAAGTGTCGTTAAACCCCAATAAATTAATAACATTCATAGAATGTCTTCTATGCACTGTTTGTCAACATGATAACCCAAATACAATCAATCCTATCTCAATGTTTTTGGTATACTGATAGACTGCCTGCCATTGGTATTTGGTCATCTATGATTTGGAGGCATGTGTGGCCTTCGGGCTCTAGATGTTAAAAATATGTTTACAACATTTAATGGGAAATGAGTTAGCTGAAGCAGTAGCCATTATCTAAAACAGAAATCTCCAGAGAGAAAGCTGAGATAGAATTCTTTGTTACATTGAACAGCACTGTATATTTATGTTGTATCATGTTACAAAACTTCAGTCTCAGTCATTGAAGAGAGAGAGAAACCTTCACTTTTCAAAGCATTTTTTTTTAAAATCTATTTATTCTCAATCATAACTCAGGATTGAGAGGTTTTTGGTGTGTGGCTTTCTCGAAACACCTATCACAGTTACAAAGTAATAAAATGGAATATTTGAATGGTCAGATTTTAACCCTCTTAATACTTCGATGTGAGTAAAAAAATATCTTTAATATAACTCATGGCTACAGAATGTTTTTCGCTCTCTTTTCTGAAACATTTAATTCTATGTGGAATGGGACACCTTTTCAGTGTGCTTTCCAAACTAAGGGATTCTTAACCCTTAACCAACATAACGGCAAAAACCGGTCAGCTTTATACACAGAAATGTCTATTCAGTTTTAATTACTTTTTCATTTTTGCTTGAAAAACATAGCTTATGACCCTTCATTGCAATGAGCTCATTTTTTAAAGGATTATTTATTTATTGGTGTTTAATTTCACATATTTCTGCACAGTGGTTGACCAGGATAGTTTTACGGGCGGAGGAAGCCAGAGTACCTGGGGAGGAGGACCTCCGGGCAACAGCGAGCAACTATCAGATTCCCCACATACTAACTCCACACAAGGAGGGTTAGCATTGGTTGAATACAGGTGCACCATCGATGTGCAGTACGCTTTAGTACACATCGCCACCATGCACCCACGTGGGCAATGGGGTGAAGTGTCTTGCCCAAGGACAGAGTGAGGACCGCTCAACTTGCAGCCTGCACCTCTGCCAGCTCAGCCATTGCGCCCCCATTTAACCCTTTACCCAACGGAGACGATAGCAAAATTTATTATTTCAATATCATTTTTTTTTCAAACTTTCCAAACAATTTCAACAAAACCATATCATGAGACCCCTCGTTGGAACTAATATTTTTTTAACTTCTCAATTTGCATATTACGCGGGCGGATGCGGCCGATTCGTTGGGTAAAGGTTTTTTTTTTATTTTTATTGGTGTTTGAAGGTCACATATTTCTGCACAATGGCTAACCATGACCGTGACAGTTTTACGGGTGGAGGAAGCCGGAGTACCCGGAGAGAACCACCGAGCAACGGCGAGCAACTGTCAGCTCCCCAACATACCAACTCCACACAAACAGGGTTAGCATTGGTTGAAGACAGGTGCACCATCGACGTACAGTACGCCTTAGTACACAGCGTCACCGTGCCCCTACGTGGGCAATGGGGGTGAAGTGTCTTGCCCAAGGACACAACGCGGTTGCCGCAGGTGGGATTCGAACCGAGGACCTCTCGGCTTGCAGCCTGCACCTCTACCATCTGGGTAAAGGGTTAAAGGATTAAAATGGAATATTTAAAGCGAATATTTTAACCCTCTGAAAATCTTAATATGGGGACACGGTGGCGCTGTGTACTAAAGCGTACTGCACTTTGATGGTGCACCTCTCTTCGAAAAAATCATTGAGAATAATGAAAACCATTTCCATTCTCACAGTGTTGTTCTAAACACACATGGATATAGATGGGACCTCGGTATTTTGACAATGCCAATAAGTCTTCAGACAGGCTCTTGGGGGTCTTCAAGGCCTTTCAATGTCTACATTCCAACATTACTGTACCTTTTTACTTGCAATATATTTTCCAGAGGTACCGTGCATGCATTTCATCATTGCCTTGCTAATATGAACATTTGCCATCATCTACAAATATGGCAGATCCGGAGTTGGTGGAGCCAATATTTATAAAGTAGTTTATGCTCATACTTCAGGTTTAGTATGACCTATAGTAATGGTACCTACACCAAATGAGTTGAAACTTGCTGGAGGTTCAAAATGTGGTCCACCTCTATGCGGTCAAGAGAGGTCATTAAAAGCATACTTTTTCGACCTATTGGAAATTTCATTTTATACCAATTAATGCAGTTTTGAAGATTATACATGTATCTCATCATTCAAATAAATGGTAGCGGCAGTAATGTCCATTTCTGATTCCTTGATCGAACCCTATAAATGGTGTACACATATATGCCTTTTCGGGTTTCTTAGAAAAATTGTTCTGATTCCTGTATGAATATTTTCTCCATGAAAGAATTTCACAAAAAGCAGTGGGGAGAAAGCTGTGACTGTCAAATACAATAACATGATCTATTTATTTAATCTCATTGTACAGAATTAATTCCCAAACCAAGTTAATATAAAAACAAACAACTTGATAATGAAGAATTCCAGTGTACATGTAATTGTAAAACTACACTCTAGATTTGTTACTGAAACCTATCACAATACTGTCAGGATGCCGGTAAAAGATGCAATACTGACATAGTTGAATGTTCTGTTAACTGTGTTAGTGCTATGACTGTTTAAAATTAATTTATTAGAGAAGTTCTAGTTTTATGTATGCTTTGTTTAGGTCACTAGATGCTTTTAAGAGCAGGCTTTCAAATGAGCTCTTGGGTTTTTTTAAGGTTTTTATGACAATATCTCCGACATAGAGTCTATGCACCCTTTGTCAGCGCGACAACTCAGATACGGACCGTCCTATCTCTATGCATTTTGGCATGCTGGTTGACAATATTTTCACCCGTTCGATCTGAATGTCAGATGACAGATCTGAAGTTGGTGGAGCCATTATTTCAAAGTGGGTTGCGCTCATTCTTCAATGTAGATGTGGACATGGGACTACACCGACTGAGTTAAACATTGCTGGAGATTCAATATATGGTCCACCCGAATGAGGTCATCAAGTGCATATTATTCAGAAAGACTGGGAAATGCATTTACACCTTAATGTATTTCTACAGTTTATGAATGTATTTCATCACTCAAATTAGTGGGCAGAGCCAAAATTGTCCATTTCTGATTCGTGTATCGAACCCTTTAAATGCTGGTCACATATATGCCTTTTCTGGTTTCTTATAAAAATTGTTCTGATTCCTGTATGAATATCTGTAAATACTGTTAACGAAAAACCCATTTCTGATTTGTTAAAAAATATTTTACACCAGAAGATAAGCCTCCATAAATTCTCTTTCTGTAGAGTTTATTCCTGATACTTTAACCCTTTTCACACAGACTTGAATTTACTGGATGCAGTAAATTCTGTTTCTCTAGTTAATACTTCCTCCACTGGTTGATATGGCTGTGCGAAAAATGAGAGAAGGCCATCACATATCACTTTTAGGGCCATTCTCCCTTAAACTGACCAAATCGGGCCAATACACGTCCCTTGCATTCTTTTACCAGAAAATATGAAGATTTGCTATTTTTTCTTATTCCATGAAGACCTGTACATTCTACGAACTATATAAAGCATCTTTGATGATTGCCAGACACTGATCCTGAGGAATACATGGTTTGTAAATGACATTAATTTTTAAAAAATGCAATGTCCCTAAGAAGGGCATACACTTTTTCCGAGACCTTGTGATTAATATATTACCATTGTGTCGTAAGATAAACGCTCATTTGATCACATGTACATCCAAATTTCTTATTTAGCATCTTGGAACGGGAGCAGATTGCCTTCAGGCAAATGGTTGGCATTCTTCTATTGTCACCACTTTTGATGTCAGATACGTTACATTTAATGTTTGTACCATTGCATATGGCATGTCAAGATATTGTCGACACCGTTAACAATAACAAAAATCGGAGCAGAAATTATGAATAAATGAATTAATACCAGCTGCTTGGACAGAGTTTTAGAGACTTATGTGATTTAAACATCCTTGTGCATGAACGTGAAGCGTTACGATTGTCACATGCCAGTTACGTTACCATGGTTTGACACCTTGTAATGAAATGACAACTATAGAATTATATGCCTAAGATCTCCGTTGTGGTGAATAAATCAACATGAAAACGATGTTGAATCATTCAGATTTAACGAGCAGTGAGCTTATCTATCATTGCTCCATCAGATACACGATGCCAGATACGTTATCATAAAAATACTTAACTCTCACCCTACAGCGCTTTGGTGTTATATTCCCGCGGTTTGAGTTTGGCTTCATATGTTTTGAGGTCAATAAACAATGGCAGAATCCTTAGATTACTTCTGACGGGAATTTGTATAGATTTAATATAATAATTTGTCTGGTAACCCACGGTGAGTTCGACGTCGTGGTCTGTGGTCATGCCATCTCCTTTCTTAATGATCAGTGGTCATATGAAACTTGGTAAAATTGTTGCTTTTGCTCTAAACTTTGCTCCAACCGGAGCTACATACTCGAAACACGTGGAAATGGGCGTACTTTGTTCAGTCACGTATCTGGCTGTCGCAGTAACGTTTCTGATCCCAAAATAATTTCTGTTCACTAGAGTATAAAACGCGTTTCCACAGGGTTTGAGTATGATTTTCTCTGGATGTCATTCTATGATAACGGTACTAGGAATCTATGTGTTTCACATAAGGATATTAATGAAGTAAAACATCACCCTAAAGTCATTAAAAACATGAGTTCCCAGTTTAATTTTCTCATGAATCGGGTGGTGAATTTCGCGCTTATGGCACGATTTATCACACAGTGACATCAATGCCTTGTTCTTCTGATGTAAAATAATATCTATCTTATTTTTTCTGAATCGGTTTGTAAGTCTATCTCTATATGTCTGTCTGTTTGTCTGTCTGTCTGTCCTTCTGACCATCTGTCCTTCACCGATTGTGTCTGTAAAATACATGGCGGTGTCTGCCTATCGTAACTCATCCCCTATCTGTCCGTCCGTCCGTCCGTCTGCCCGACCGACTGTCCGTCCGTCTGTCCGACCGACTGTCCGTCCGTCCGCCTCCCCGCCCGCCCGCCCGCCCGCCCGACCGTCCGTCCGTCTCCAAATTGAAAAAGCTTGTGACAATCTACTGGAGTTGAATCTGACAAAAGTGCCCGGAATGATGACACTACATGCTGTATGGCGGGTGGAAAATGTTTGTACACTAGAAATGTTTCGGGTTTTTGCAAGAAATGTAAATCTGGTGTTCCTTGTTCAAACTGGGAAATGAAAAGTATTGGGAATTCGTCTGAAATAGACAATGAACGTGGGCCGCCCGTGCCGTCGGTTGGTGGCCTCATCTCTGCAATGTACTTCGACACTCGCGCCGTGAGGGTGGGGTAAGGGTGCAACTGCCCTGGGGTTTTCGGAAGTTTAAAAAAAGTGAAGACTGGCCTATTGATACGTCCGAGATGAAAGACGCGTGAAGACTTTTGGTACGGGCCTCCGGCGCTGGTGGGGGTGGCAAGATTACGCAGTTGCATTACTTACCAGATCCCATTCATATAAAAAAAACACCTGTTCCAGATTGTTGATTTTCCACGGGTCTGTCCTGCATCGTAGTTGACTCGATTATCTTTGGGAAAATGCACCATACACACAGAAATACGGGTAATAAAATACCGATATTGCAAGGAAATAATTAAGTGGATATTGTCAAGAAAATGCAGGACACTGCTTCTCCTAGCATTAATTTAAAAAGGAATTGCCACGGGGATCCCAGACCCCACGCTTATCGCTTCGCTCACTCGCAGCTCACAAGGCCCGACGCGCGTTCTACACATTGCCCCGGTGCCCGTTCTCGTTTAAAACATTGGTATTTGGGAAAAGTTTTAGACGTAGATGTCCATGATTGCCAAGCCCTAATAACTTTCTTGAGCACTACAGGGGACGAGATTCTAAACCAGACAAACAGTGGATTCCTTTCGATGATATTCTTACCCAGGGGTGACAACTTGAACCTTACGGCCCATCTTAAAGGTTCTTCTCGTAGAAATATATTGACAGAGAACACATAAATTGTGTATTTGCGGTACGCTAATAAACAGTGGTGTTACTCTCACACCGACGATAGAAATAAGTGTAGTATATAAACGCAAGATAAATTTACCAGTACTTGCCCTTCATTTACAGCACTTGATTCTGGCCTCATTTCCTGGAAAGTTCACCAAGAGCTTTCCAGGAAGTGAGGCCAAATTCTGGTGTTATCGTTGATGAGCACTTCATTGTAGAGTTAATATTGTGTTTATACTGGTTTATACTACAATTTATTTCCAACATTACTGTAGAGCTATAAACCCGTAGAAACTAAAACAGGTTTGAGTACGCAGCATGTGAAACGTTTACATAATTTTGATGTAAGATGCGTTATCTTGTTTCTTTTTTTCTGTTGGAGAAGGGTTTTTTTTGCCTAAAACTCAGTCTGCTTATTTGTCGTTTTGCTCAAGGTAAAGATTTGAATGACTTTCATAAGATTTTGTGAAGTTTTGTTTGGACCTATTGTATTCTTGTAATCGAAGCCAGATATGTTACCAAAGAACAATTGTTCCAAACGAACCCCCAAATGTTTTTGAAGAAAGAGTATGTCTGTTTTCATTGATGCGTCATTAAACTGGTATAACTGTAGCCCTGGGTAACAAAAAGGTAAGAGATCACTTATCGAGTGATTATCGAACAGATTCGTTTCTGTTTATTACTGGAAAAGTAGGGCGTGAAGCTTGTGCTCGAATGCAGAGACGGTTACCCTTAAAAAATAGCAAATTTTGTCAATGTTCAGGAACATTATCATGGAGTCTCCATGTCTTTGTCTTGTCTACTTTTGGTCCAGTGAAAGTTGCAATGCTTGAAATCCAAGACAACAATAATAGATAACATAGCATTTTATGGCAGCTTCTAAAACATGGGCGATTTTTTTTTCGTTTCCCATAAGCCTAAAATACTTCATCTGTAAACGGTTTATGTTATGTTGGAACATCCGTCTGAGCTCAAGTTTCAGGGTTAATTGTTATTTTATTTGATATTATAACCACGCATTCACGATTGATTAATGATAACTTATCTGGGGGCGACGAAAACGTCAATTTGCAACACAATCTTCGAGGCTCTGTGGAGGAAACATTCATTATTATCAAAGTGTCCGATGGTCATTTCTAAAAATTAGACATACTCCAGTTTTTTATAAGAATGTTTACATTACATTTGTCGTCATTGGATTTCATCCCAAACCCACGAGTCCATTTGTGCATTTTAACAGAGAACGACCCTTTAACGCTTTTATTGATGGCATCATCTCGAGCAACCCTGGGGGTCAATCATGTGTGTCCCATTTCTCAAATGCTGATAGCTTTTCGAGGAGCCTCACCGCAAGTGGCACATTTTGTTTATCCACTGGATTTAACAGTTGTTCAACTTCTGTTGGTGCACATCCGGATGTTGTCAAGAGGCGGCGTAAAACTGAGGCGATTGCATTTACACCACTCACCGTGATTCCCCCCTGAGAGGAGATTGTTTCTGAGCCTCTTGGACATGTGCATGGGATCGGAATTCAGTGTAACCTCGGGTGAGGTCCAAAAAGTCGAGAGGCTCCAACTCAGTGAAAATCCGGGATGACTGCTCCAGATGGTATGTGAATATTTGATGTAAGACACTTCTTCTCACACTATCACCATCGGTCCCGATGTTAAGCAAATGTCCATGTGTATCATCCCATGAATCAAAACCGCATTGAAAATTGATGTTTGCTGTTGTGCTGTCTTATGATCACATGTCCGTTGCACCAATATCGGTCTGGCATGATAGTTTGTTTTCTCCACACATGATAATGCGAATACGCAGGCTTCAGTGGCAAGGTGAATGTCTTGATCGTCTAGTTTCTTCTCTAAGTTTTGAAAGGTAATCATACTGTTGAAGACAACATCAGACGGTGTAGAGTGATTGCTGCATAAACCTTGAATTTCATTTGATGTCTCATCCCAACGTATTCTTTTTTCCACCGCCATTTCGTCAACTTTCAGTGACCATGCATGTCCTTCTGTTGCTGTTCTGGTGTTCTCCCGCATTCGTAGTTCAATTTCCTTCATTGATAAGGTACACAGTTTTGAATGATCGAGTTCATATTCTTTTGAGATGATGCGATATGCATGGGACAAACTTGGCAGACCAGCTGTGTTATGAAGAATGTGTTGCAGGCGTGTACCACCAGCCAGCAGAATCATACCTGCCACATCAAACACTTTAGTTGTGTATCCTTTTGGGGAGTATATTCTTCCCACAGCTGCATTCAGCTGAGACAGAATGAATGTCACACTGCGTTTCTGTCGAATACACTCAGGTATCAACTGACGGAGCCGAGGAACCTCATTCGTGGCAATAATATGCGTCATCTTTTTGTACACTGCCATCTGGTTTTCGAGAAACGAAGCATGTTTTTTGGTGTTGAATGAGTCCAGTCGTAACTTTTGCGTCTGCTTAGACTTTGTTTCTAGCCGTGTTTGTAGCTGATCGTATGTCAAGAAGTGACCGTTGACGCCTTTGAGATTTTCTACCAACAGTCTCGCCCTCTCTTTAAAAGATATCAGTTTTTGATTATACTGCAGGGATTCGCAGTGTTCACAGGGTGATCTGTGTAGTCTATTGGCAAATGCCTATTGTTATTCAAACACCTTTTGGTGAATAGTCATTCTCCAACAGGCACGAATTCAAGGTCAATGAATGAATGTGCTTGGAATGGATACTTCCGATAAGAATTTTTGACCATGTTCAGTCTGGAAGCCCTCACAGTATCTGATTGGTGTGTGTGAAGAAGCACTGCCACTCGATGTGTGTGTGATAATGATAGGACTTTCAGGATAGGTTTGAATAGGATCTTCAGAATCATCAGGAGACACTGCAGTTTCAGTGTCTATGTTTTCCAATTTGTCATCAGCCACACTAATGGATGAATCCACACAATCTGTTGACATGTGCTAGAATCCGCAGTTACTGTGTCATCTAGTTGACTTGAACCTACTTCACATCTGGGTCTTTTTTCTAAAGGTTGTGGTGCTCCAAAGAAACTAGTAATCAGTTTGTTTTGAAACGGACGTCTCTTTCTACATGAATCCTCGTGTCGTTTTTTATTGACATCATTATCCTTGGAGAAATCTTTCCCACAGGAAGCACATTTGCAGTTGGATTCACACATTATTGGTTATAATTGCAATGAGGAATGGAATTCACGTATTAGTTACCTGAGTACTGATAATTATGGAGAGCTATATATGAGTCTGAAAATAAGGTGTCGGACATTTGCAGAATGTGGTTCCCAGAGAGTGACTTTACTGACGCTTCCTCTCATCGGGCTAGCATAACCAAAGTCCCCCTCTGGGGACTTCATTCTGATGATTTGTCTCATAGTGTGTCCGAGAATATTATTCATAAGCAGAATGAGGTTTCAAGAGCTGTCCAGATTGGTCCAGAGGGGAATTTGGTGACGCTGTCCCGCATGACATAAACTGTCATCGTGTTTCACGTAATTAGCCTGTTGGCTTCAAAAGTGACCAGAATATAAAAGCACAACACATACATAGTACCAATGTCAGGCGATGTTGTGAATATACGGGATTACTTCAAATATTTCTTGAAATGGGGGGGGGGGGGGGGGGGTCTGAAAATTATGCTGAAAAAACTTCCAAAAATTTTTTCAGGGGGGGGGGGGGGGGCGGGGGGGGGGGGGCATTTTGGGCAAAATGAAAAAATGTGCCTACGTTCCTGGAATTTTTTTTCGGATCCCCCCCCCCCCCCCGGCATGTTGGCCTTATCTTACGCCGGTTTGACCTTGAAAATCCAGGTCACGTTAGAGATTGTTGTGCTATATGAATTTTCAGTGCTTTTTCTCACTCAGTTGCTCTTAAGTTGATTGATTTTTTTCACATTTTATAGTTTGTGTAAATAAAAAAAATAGAAATGTATGTTAGTCAGTCCTTTATTATTATGGCGGGATTTTGTCGTTCATGTGGAGGGATTTTGTCATGGGGGATTTTGTCGGGTGGGATTATGTTGGGTGGGGGATTTGGCGGGGGGGGGGGGGGGTCGGGCTTTCTTGATATTGACGTGACGCTGACATATGACAAATAACCAAACCACTTTGATACAGACAAGTGTTTCTATGGGAAGATGTCCGGTTCTTACAGTCCTATAGTCTTTAAAATAATAATAATAATAATACTAAAAAACAAGCCAGGGTTTAGTTGCATTTTCATGAAAAAAGCTTTGCTGGTTGTTAGTATATATTTGAGAGAGAGAGAGAGAGAGAGAGAGAGAGAGAGAGAGAGAGAGGGGGGGGGGGGTGAAACTGCGTTCGCTTGTAGGTTGCGCCTATTTTCATATTGATGTCAGTTTCTTTTAATCGGTCGCCTGTGCTCGTGAATACTGGACTTTTCGCCGGAAAGACAATTCGCCGGTAAAGACATTTCGCCGGAACTTAAAATTGGACAGTTCGCCGAAAAGATTTTAAAATTTAAAAAATGACTTAGGGCCTACCCAGTTTTTAAAATCCGTTTAACAGGTCAAAGCCGGCCCACTGTTGATGAAATTCTAAATTGAAATGAACGTTTAACTGAACACAATGTTTTTTTTCTGTTTTTCTCCGCCGACAAGCCAAAATGCCAATTAACACTGACGGCACATTCTTTTTTTCTACCGACATGGCATATGACAGTGTTGTGAAATGCAACAAAAACAAATTTAACCGACATGACATATCATATGTCAGTGTTGTTAAATGCAACAAAAACATTTTCTGTCGGTGGATGGATGACTCCCGGTTTTTCAAAACTAATCTGTTGGAGCTTTCTCCACTCCTTTTTTGCAACCGCTATGGTCATATACCGGGGCCGCTACCAAAACCGGCGTTGCTGTTTGGTTTTCTTTTCTCTTCTTCCCTTAAATTTGCCATCGCACAACATTACATTCTGGCTCGCCACCGTGGTGGGACTCAAACATCCACCATCGCCGAGCTGGAACCGAATAGAGCCCACTCTCTAATAGTTTTAATGGCGTTGAGGGATTGAGTATTGACAATCCAACACCCCAACGTAAACTGCCGGGAATTCTAACCGCGTACATACCCCCCTCAGACCCCATTTGAGGCAATAGGAAAGCTAGGCCTGTGTGATCCAAGTGAAATAAAATAAGGTTAACCGGGTCGCAAGGGATTTGTAATGATGATTGCCCCCCCCCCCCCCCCCCCCGTGAGAACGGGAACCCCGGGAGGTCCTTTCAAATATCAGTCGTTACTCGGACCCTCCTGTCGTTACCTCATCCTTCCGCTTCCCTTTCGTGGAGTGGGATGATGGGACAACAATCGGAGGGTCCTAGTTACGATTAAGAAAGGACCGCCGAAACTCTACAACAGTCTTTCATATATTATGGTTTCCTCCCCCCCCCCCCCCAAAAAAAAGAAAGAAAAAAAAAGAAAGAACACGATTGTGCACCAATAAATAAATAGCAGGTTCTTTTGAAGATTCCACGGACTGCTTGAGACACCTTGGCGATTGTCTGGCACATTTCGGCGAACTGTCTGGCACATTTCGGCGAATTGTCCAAACTTTCGGCGAACTGTCCAAACTTCGGCGAAGTGTCCAATATTCAGGCGAAATGTCCAAAATCCCGACGAATTGTCTTAAAAGTTCCGGCGAACTGTCCAAACTTTCGGCGAATTGTCCAAACTTCTGGCGAAGTGTCCAAAATTCCGGCGAATTGTCTCGAAAATTCCGGCGAACTGTCCAAAGTTTCGGCGAAATGTCTTTCGGCGAACTGTCTTTCCGGCGAAAAGTCCAGTCCCCGTGCTCGTTTCTGGTCGTGTTTTAGTATGACCGCTTTCAAGTTGCTATTTTAAAGATGAGACGGTAGATTTATTGCACATTGGGTTGCTGTTATTTAAAAGTGTTTTCTTGAAAATGCCACCCAATAAGACAACAAGACGAAGATCCTTCGACAAACCCGTAGCAAAAACTTGCCCAGCATGTAAAAAGCAGGTGAATTGAGATACTTGAATATCAGAAAACATGGTCTATCTAAACACCGGAATCAATGGGTGGTCACTAAAAGAGATACATGTTGTCGGAGTCGGAAAAAAGTCGAATCAAGTTTCTGGGTGTTAATCTCTTAAATTGAAAGATACAAATGTAATTATTAGATACGTTGTGCTTATTTGAAAGAAGAATAGAGAAATTAAAATTTTGTTATAAAAAAAAAATTTCTGTGATTTTATCGACAACTTATCCCTGAGTTACTTACTAAAAGTGGTAGTCCACCAGGGAACAGGTCAATTTGGCCTGACAACTAGTGGGTCAACTGGGTTTGCAGGTCATGTGAGATACTGTTAATAAATTTTCAAGCTTTATTATATTTTATTTCACAATTTTTGCCATTTCTTAAATTACATTTAAAATGAAAAAAAACATTAAAAGCAATAATGATGCAAATGAAATGAAAATACAAATGAAAATATGCACATAAAGTGTACGTGTGTAGAAAATAATCTTGCTTTCTGGAGACTTTTCTTTTGGTGTATTTGGTGCGACTGCAATTAACATTACTTAAGGCCTGTCATTTTCAGGTGGGCAATCACCCCAGGTTGCAGACGCCTGCCTGAAGTCAAAATTTCATGGACGTAAAAGGTATCACCGAACTAAATAAATATTTGAATTAGAAATACCGCCTTGAAATGTTGCAATCTCTAAAAATAAATTGTTTCAATAAACATTTGAAGCATTCTATTGACATCCTGCATTATTGATGAATATTCCAGATAAAAAGAGGATGATTTGGTGACTTTTGGACCTAAAAATACAGTTTACATTTAGTGTGTTTTTGTGAGGAATTCCCTGAAAAATATGTGCATGTGACTGATACATCCCTTTTTCTCTCACATTTGTTGCATGATCCCCTGTTTTGGGGTCAGAAAAAGTTGTCTGAAGGCTATACTTGACAGAGATATTTGAATGCCCAAATTAAAGTGATGTGATCATATTTTTCTTTGCCAGAACGTTATAATGGTCACCTATCATGCTATGGGAAAATATTTAGTTCCATGATACCAAAAGTCTGCCTGACCCTGATTTCTGAGGACCATTAATTCAATGAATGGCATTTCAAAATCAGCCATCTGTTACGGTGTGGAATTATTAATGATATTGGTAACAGAAAGAAATCTGAGAATCAGCAACAAAACTATGAATTTAACTATTCTAAAATTTAATTAAAAAGAATTAATATATATAAAAAAAATGATACAAAGATCTTTTACACTAATTGGTTTACAGAAAATAAAAACAGTGGTACTTATCAATTATTGAATTAGTCCAAAGTACAGTTTGACAGAATCCAGTAATCCAGTGGTGAAGTATCTTCTGAAGAAAGTTACCAGCTGGTAGATGTAGTATTAAATCCAAGAATGTCTCTTCAGAAACAGTATCCACTATCCCGTAGATTTGTAATAAAATTTTCACTTAGAAATTTCAGCAGTCTCCAATAAAATATAACAAAATGCTCCGTAAAATTCAAATGGAGTAAAAATGCAAGAAGTATTGGCGCCACGGGTAATTTCCAAATAATCCAGTAGAATCCTGGCTTTTCACAAAATAATATTATTCTGTTTCACAGAAAGTATAAATTCTCTTTTCCAAGACGAATAGATTCTCTTCAAAATTCTCTTTTGGAATCAATCTCCAAATTCACAAAGAAGCACTGCTTCTATAATAAATGCACTGTTCTGAAACAATAATATTCTCCAATGGAAATAACTGAAGTGAGTCTTTTTGAAAGGCTTTCTAAGAATGAGTTTTTGAATTCTGTTGACAAACCTTTATATAGTAACCAGATAGAATGTCTCAGAAGAGGAAGTTTCTGCAATGTTCTATTAGTTTCTGGGGGATTCTGTTAAAGTTCAAGTAAACAAGGTCATTGACCTATTTAAACAATTGAACAATCAACAGCTATATGTACAATATATTAGTGTAACAAAGATGTAAACAAGGTCACTGAGTGCAAAAGAGTTAGACCAGTCAGAAAATGCAGAAATAAAAAAAAATCTTTCTCACATAATTATCAACTTAAGGATATATCAATCTCAATATAATATGGGGGCTATAACACACCCCGCCTTAAAAGAAAAAGTTTGAAGGTACTGAAAACTTTTTACATAATTTTAGCAGACTCTGACTGGTTTACAATACATACACACCATAATCTTCACAATTTTTTTTTTTTTTATTTTTTTTATTTTTTTAATAAACATATATACACTTGAAGTGAATAGGGACCGATCATATCATTTTAAATTAGGATATTCTGGAAAGAGCATCAGCTACAACATTATCTCTTCCAGAAATATGCCTAATCTCTAAATTATATTCTTGAAGGGCTAAACTCCACCGCAATAATCTTTGATTCTTGTTTTTCATTTTATTGATAAATGTTAAGGGGTTATGATCGGTGTAAACTGTAATTGGACATTGGGCGGTTCCTAGATACACATCAAAATGTGTTAATGCCAAAATTAGAGCCAAAGTTTCTTTTTCTACTGTAGAGTAATTCTTTTGATGTTTGAGAAATTTTCGGGAGAAATAACATACAGGGTGATCAATACCTTGGGAATCTTCCTGGGCAATATACCCACCTGCTCCATTGTCACTTGCATCTAGGAATAATTTGAAGGGCTTTTCATAATTGGGACTGGCCAGGACAGGGGAATTATTTAATAAAGTTTTTATTCTGTTAAAGGATTTCTTACATTCCTCAGTCCAAACAAACTTAACCCTTTTGCTCAATAAAGTGGTCAAAGGGGAAACAACATCTGAAAAATTTAAACAAAATTTTCTATAATATCCAGCCATGCCTAAGAATCTCATGAGCTCTTTTTTAGAGCTTGGTACTGGAAAATTTACAATGGCATCAACTTTAGCCGCAATCGGCCTCACCTGCCCCTGCCCCACAACATGACCTAAATAATTTACAGTTGCTTTGCCAAATTCTGATTTTACCAAGTTAATAGTTAGGTTGGCTTGGGTCACTTTGTCAAAAAATTCTTGAATATGCTTTAGATGATCAGCCCAATTTGTATCTGTGTGTATAATAACATCATCAATATAAGCTTCACTGTGATCTAGGTCTGCAATTAAGTGGTTAACCATGCGCTGGAACGTTGCCGGAGAGTTTTTCATGCCAAAAGGGGTTACTTTATATTGATACAACCCAAATGGGGTAACAAAAGCAGATATTTCTTTTGCTTTTTCTGTTAAAGGGACTTGCCAATAACCCTTTAACAAGTCAAATTTTGTCACAAATTCAGCATGGCCAAGTTTGTCAATGCAGTCATCAATTCTTGGAATTGGATAATTGTCTGTTTTGGTGAGGCTGTTCACCTTTCGGTAATCTGTACAAAATCGGTAACTGCCATCAGGTTTTGGGACGAGTATACAGGGCGAACTCCAGTTGCTATGGCTAGGTTCTATGATATCATTGTCCAGCATATACTGTATTTCCTTTCGCATGATCTCAGCTTTGAAAGGGTTCAATCTATATGGATGCTGTTTGATGGGATTTGCCTCTCCTACATCAACATCATGAAAAATAACAGATGTCCTACTAGGCACATCGGGAAATAAGTGTTGATATTTGAAAATTAAATCAACTAAATCTTTTCTTTGGTCAGGCAGTAAATAATCTGTTTTATTTTGTAGATCTTTCAGGACATCTGAGTTCTGTAACTTCAGAGGTACATTTTCGCTGCCTTCATGAATATCCTGTACAGGATTTTCCAGCTCATCCATGTGGGTGACTGTTGAGACTGGTAGAGAGTTTGGTTCTCTCTCATAATAAGTTTTCAACATATTTATATGGCACAGCTGAGTATTTTTGAGTCTATCGGGAGTCTCAACAACATAATCAGTATCACTGATCTTGTGCTTAACAATATAAGGGCCAGAATATCTTGCTTGTAAAGCATTGCCCTTTAAAGGGAATAATACTAGCACCTTGTCCCCAGGTTTAAAGGTGCGAAATTTTGCCTTTTTATCATACCACGTCTTCATATGACTCTGGGCTTTCTGTAAATGTTTATCTGCCATTTCTCTGGCCTGGTGCAATTTTTCCTTAAAAGTGGACACATAGTCCAGAAGAGAAATTTCAGGTGGCTCTTCTTCGAGCCATTTCTCCTTCAAAGCTGTGAGTGGACCCCTCACTGAGTGTCCAAACACTAATTCAAAAGGGCTGAACCCCAGAGATTCCTGCACAGTCTCACAGACTGCAAATAAGAGGAGATGTACTCCTTCATCCCAATCCTTCTCATTATCCTCCCCATAGGCCTTCATCATGGTCTTCAGTGTTTGATGAAAGCGTTCTAGAGCTCCTTCACTTTCGGGATGGTAGGCACTTGATGTATACTGCTTAATTTTGAGCTCATACATCACCTGCTGAAAAAGGTTTGACATAAAATTTGAGCCTTGGTCCGATTGCACTGACCTGGGTAGACCGAAAGTCGTGAAAAATTTTATCAAGGCCTTAACTATAGTCTTAGTTTTAATATTTCTTAGAGGAATAGCCTTAGGAAATCGTGTAGAAGCACACATGATGGTAAGAAGATATTCATTTCCAGATCTTGTTCTAGGCAATGGGCCAACACAATCAATAATAATTCTACTAAATGGCTCCTCAAAAGCAGGGATTGGTTGAAGGGGAGCAGGAGGAATCTTCTGGTTGGGTTTTCCTACAATTTGACAGGTGTGGCAGATTTTACAAAATTCGACAACATCCTGTCGAAGCTTGGGCCAATAAAAACACTGTTGAATACGAGAGTAGGTTTTCCTAACTCCCAAATGTCCAGCCATTGGATTTTCATGAGCCAGGCTTATTATTTCATTCCGGTATTTAGTGGGGACAACTATTTGATAAATAACCTCCCAATCACTATTGGAGGGTACTTCTGGTGGTCGCCATTTCCTCATGAGTACATCAGATTTTTTAAAATAACAGACAGGGGAGGTTTGGGCTCCTGCCTCTGTTAGAGCCTTTTCACGTGGCTCGGCAAGGTCAGGATCACTTTCCTGTTCCTGAATTAAAGATGTCCGGGAAATGACATTCAAGGAGGTCCCCCTATCACTCTCAGGTGTAGTGGCCTCTTTACAATGTCTGGACGAGTCATCACACTGACTCAAAAATGTCTGAGACAAATCAATGTCTTCAGAATCCGTAATTCTGTGACAGTTCTTATCCTCAGCTTTGCTGTTTAAATCAACACAATTGAGGTTGTTATCAACCTCAGTTTTCTTTGCCATGGACCGAGTCACAGCACATGCTGGAAAGGTAAAAGGAAAACATTCCTTCAAATTAATAATACTTTCATCTGTGCTCGGCTTATCCACCACTTGAGGTTCTACAGTGACTTTGTCACCAGCTAAGTCATTTCCCAATAATAAAGAAATACCTTTTACAGGTAGAGTAGGTCTGATTCCTACTGTCACAGTCCCATTTACTAAGCTACTTCTTAAATTTATTTTATGAAGTGGGACCTTTAAAGAGTTTGACTCAATACCTGATATTAGAACTTGTGCCCCTGTAGCACTTTCTTCAGAAAATGGCAAAATGCCTTCTAACATTAATGACTGAGTAGCCCCTGTGTCTCTCAGTATTTTTATTGGTAAGGAACAGTGTTTATCCCCATCAAGGGAAACAAAGCCTTCAGAAATAAATGGCTTATAATTTTCTAAAGCGTCTTGCTTTATAACATAATTTTCAGGGCATGGAGCACATGCTAGTGCACTCTGTGAAGTAGAGGACTCATTTTTCCTTTTTAACAGCCAGCAATCAGATAATAAATGACCTGCTTTCTTACAATAATTACAAGTTTTAGTTGAACTGTTGGGTCGTAATGGTGTAGGGCTGGCATTGGATGACTTATTCTCATTAGGCTTCCGATTAAATTTAGGTGGTGAAAAGTTTGTAGGATGGGAAGGATGTGTTTTATCTGAAGTTGGTTTAGGTCCACTTTGGAAAGAGTTCTTGTGAAGACAAAAATTTGTAGAGTTACGACTCATTTTATGAGTTAAGGCATAGTCATCTGCTAGTACTGCTGCTCTATTTAATGTGTCAACTTTTTGTTCATCCATTTCTTTGGAATGGCACCACCTATCAAATAAATTTTGCTTTTCTCTGGCAAATTCCACATGAGTTTGATTTTCGTTTTTATAATAACTTCTGAACTTCTGCCTATAGGCCTCTGGAACAAGTTCATATGCCTTAAGTATTGCCTCTTTAACAGCGTCATAATTGTTGCTTTGCTCAGAAGATAGAGCGGAATAGATTTCTTGGGCCTTCCCTTTCAAAACACTTTGCAGTAGCAAAGTCCAGACATCCCTTGGCCATTCTAAACTTGTGGCCACTTTTTCAAAATGTGAAAAATATTTATCAACTTCTTTTTCTTGAAAGGGGGGAACTAGCCTAACATGTTTAGTTGCATCAAATCTACTTGGAGAAATTACATTTGAGCCTTGACGTTGAGATTCTAATTCTTTTATTTTTATTTCCTTTTGGGCCTGAATTTCTAATTCTTTTAAGTGCATTTCTTTTTGAGCTTCTATTTCCCTTAATTTTAATTCCCTTTCCTCTTTTTGAGCCTGAATTTGTTCCCTTTCTTTTTTAGCCTGAATTTGTTCCCTTTCTTTTTGAGCCTGAATTTGTTCCCTTTCTTTTTGAGCTTCTAATTCTTTTAATTTAATTTCATTTTCTCTTTCTTCTTTTTCTTTTTGAGCCTGAATTTCAATTTCCCTCATTTTTTGTTGCATTTCTAACTTTTTTAATTCCAATTCTAACTTTTTGAGTTCAAGGGCATCAGTGGGTTGTGGTTCAGAGGGGAGAGTTTCAGACTGAGGCAAAAGGCCTTCCTCCATATAATGATTAACAATGAGCTGTTTAAGTTTGTTTGTTCAGACCAGGGGTGGCAGGTAATTTTAGATACTGAGCAAGTTGAAATAAATCCTCCTTCTTAAGAGATTCTAAAAGAGCCAAACTAGGAGAGCTTTCAAATTCAGAAATAAATTCTGTCACAATAAATACCATGATGAAAAGGTTTGCTGGTTCTCAGAATATAAATAATAATACTGAAATTTTCTAAGAAAATTTAAATGTTTTGAAAGTGAGCCAAAATAATAATTGCAATTTGCAATTTTCTCGTTATCTAATATTCAATCTCGGCAACGAGCCCCCAATTTCTGTTACGGTGTGGAATTATTAATGATATTGGTAACAGAAAGAAATCTGAGAATCAGCAACAAAACTATGAATTTAACTATTCTGAAATTTAATTAAAAAGAATTAATATATATAAAAAAAATGATACAAAGATCTTTTACACTAATTGGTTTACAGAAAATAAAAACAGTGGTACTTATCAATTATTGAATTAGTCCAAAGTACAGTTTGACAGAATCCAGTAATCCAGTGGTGAAGTATCTTCTGAAGAAAGTTACCAGCTGGTAGATGTAGTATTAAATCCAAGAATGTCTCTTCAGAGACAGTATCCCGTAGATTTGTAATAAAATTTTCACTTAGAAATTTCAGCAGTCTCCAATAAAATATAACAAAATGCTCCGTAAAATTCAAATGGAGTAAAAATGCAAGAAGTATTGGCGCCACGGGTAATTTCCAAATAATCCAGTAGAATCCTGGCTTTTCACAAAATAATATTATTCTGTTTCACAGAAAGTATAAATTCTCTTTTCCAAGACGAATAGATTCTCTTCAAAATTCTCTTTTGGAATCAATCTCCAAATTCACAAAGAAGCACTGCTTCTATAATAAATGCACTGTTCTGAAACAATAATATTCTCCAATGGAAATAACTGAAGTGAGTCTTTTTGAAAGGCTTTCTAAGAATGAGTTTTTGAATTCTGTTGACAAACCTTTACATAGTAACCAGATAGAATGTCTCAGAAGAGGAAGTTTCTGCAATGTTCTATTAGTTTCTGGGGGATTCTGTTAAAGTTCAAGTAAACAAGGTCATTGACCTATTTAAACAATTGAACAATCAACAGCTATATGTACAATATATTAGTGTAACAAAGATGTAAACAAGGTCACTGAGTGCAAAAGAGTTAGACCAGTCAGAAAATGCAGAAATAAAAAAAAATCTTTCTCACATAATTAACAACTTAAGGATATATCAATCTCAATATAATATGGGGGCTATAACACCATCTCAAACTGCAATCTTCGTGAAAAAGAGGCAACAAAGCACAATTCATGCCATATGTAGTGTGTCATCGTGGTCACCCACAATCACTTATCAGATAGAGACAATACATGTAGGTCTGCTGAATTCCAAAGTTGAAATTACTGGGTATTTTTTGGTTGATTTCGCATTGCTGTTTGCAGAGAATGCCAAGATCTCCCAGGTGCGATCCAATCACTGAAACTTGATTCATCTGGTGCGATTTAATGTTTTTAGCTCACCTGAGCAAAGCTCAAGGGGAGCTTTACTAATCACTTTCTGTCCGGCGTCCGTCGTCGTCCGTCCGGCGTTAACTTTACATTATCGACTTCTCCTCCTAAACCACTAGCCCAATTTTATTCAAATGATGGCTAAATGTTTATTACCTAATGCCAATTCAGATTTGTTCAAATGAAGTTGCCCCTCCTCCTGGGTGGTGCCACGCCCCCAAGGGGCACCAAAATCTTTGTAAATCTTCTTCTCATGAACCAGCAGTAGCAGAGACTTGATATATGGTGTGCAGCTTCCTTTTGAGGTGTAGACTCAGATTTGTTCAAGAGAAGTTTGTGGGGCTATACTTGGCGTCGTTATGGGAGGGGCAAAATTTTTTGCCCTGCCCAAAATTTCTATATTTTTATACTGTACCAATGACCCAGACATAGCTGGTGCTAACTCTTAAAAATATAGGGCCAAACACAAATTTTGCCTCCAATCCCCAAAATTTGCATCTAAAACCAAAGAAAACATGTCCTGAATGGCCTTCCATACTTCACCTCTACTGCGCATGCGCAGTGTCAAGGACGTCCCGAAATTGGGGCCATTAATCATTCTTAGTTTGGCCCTTCATCAGTTAACATCTGACTGATCTTTGTGCTTGTAAATCTCAGTTTAAATGATGCCAGACACATAAATATTAGTGAAATGGTGATTCTAAGGAGGATATAGAAGGAGGAGAGGAAAAATGAGTGACAGAAAATAATCAGGGCTGTAACTTAAAATTTTTTGATGAAATTATGTTAAGTTACCTATTTTCGAGGCAACTGCCTGTTGTGGTCATTCTCGTTTTCAAGATTACACTGCTTATTCAGTGTTTTCCTCTCTCCCTTTCCTTTAAGTCCCCTCTTGCTATTCTCCCATGCTTTTGGCATATTTTCTGTAATATTATTACTAAAGTTTCTTGGGAGTTTTAGCTTGATAACAGAATGTATTCTGTTCTTTTCCCCATGTTTACGTCTTCACCTATGGGTGGTTAGCCGTAGTGTTCTGCATCTACCATCTGATGTTCTGCAGTTTCTTCCCTGGAAGTCTCTGTTTTGCATCAGATAGTGTATTATTGGTAACTGATTTCGGGCCAGGGTGCCTGGAGTCTTGATCTTGTGTTTTTACACTTCTTGTTTACATTTCCAACAGCCCTCTGTGTGAGGGGGGATTTCTTGAAAATAATATCTTGATGTTAATTTAATCATAACTAGACACATTATTATTGTTCGTAAGTGTTGCATAAATTGTTTAAAATATTTTTAGAATTTTTGTCCACACTTAGACTTGGGATCCATTGGGGCTCAACATTACTTTTCAGAAACTTGGGCTGTTCTGAAAAAATATTTTTTCAAAAGTTTTTGATTCAATTATTTTTTCTATGTTAATGGATCTTGTTATTATGTATTTTGATTGTCAGGGGTTGGTGCGAGTACTAGGACTTTGTTTTCTTTTCACATTGAAAGGATATTGTTCAATTGTAATAAGAGGAAATCTTCCTCTGACTTTCATAATCATTGTATAATGTAGTCAGTGTACTCGCACTAACTCCTGTTCTGTATGTGTTGATTACGATGACAACATGGGAAGCGTGTGTCACGGTATGTTAGTGGGGAATTGGCCATTCCGGTCCTTTCCCTGCAGGGTCACTCTACTTTATCAATCTCTATTTCAGACGATCATGATCAGGGTGATGTATCCGTGATGTCTTCCAAAAAGTGAGCCTCCTTCGTCACAATTAATGAAGAGCTAGCGGAAAAGTGCTCAGGTAATACGTCAATTGCCTAAGAGGACCCTAGTAGGTTCGACGGCCTTTGACGTCTGCTAGCTCGCCCGGTGTAGCGTCCATTCATCGAATGGTTCGGCAGCCAGGTTCGTCCGTTGCGGTCTAGAAGGAGTTTTGGGTGATGCGAGCACTATAAACATCCATGTGCACACCCAGTGACGGCGGATTAGAGGGGAGAACGGAGGAAGCCTTTTAGTCTGGTTCATAGCTCGTCCAGGCCCTCCGGGCTGCGAGTGAGAGAGGCCCCTCTCTCGTACATCAACATCTGGCCCCAGATGTTGTGGTACAAAATGTCTCGCATTCGGAGCATACGTCCGCCGCTCGGGACGCTCCGTTATATTGACAGTCCGGAGAGACTGTCAATAAGGCTTCCTCATTCTCATGGCAGCGCACACGACCGCACCTTGGCTACGTGACCTCCGATATCCAGTCAACTTCGCCAGTCAGAGAATCCTCGGCGACCAGGTCACGCCATCCGATAGCCAGGGACACGAGGCCTGCAGACTCCGGACGTTCGCATAAGAAAGTATGCGTGAGTCAACGTACACGGAGCTTCCAGCGGCAAAGCAACGTAAGACCGCTTCTGCACAGGCCTCGACGACGCTGGGTTGGGACGCTCCGCGGAAGCATCAGGTGCGGACGTCCGAAAATTTCATACGGTCCGATGGGATGCCGAAAGGGATTCGGAGGTTTTCGAGCTTTCCCTTTCGGAACAACGTAAGCTGCTGTATATGTCATCTGACTTCATCTTCTAGAGGTTCTTCGTCGGACCAGAATGCTGCGATACCGGATAAGAAACTGATAGCGTCGGTGGACTTAGAAATTTTTGGTTCGGTTCAGGGACATCGTCCCTCAGTTCCGACACAGTCCAATAATGTCTCAGATACGTTCGATTTATTGAACGACGCTATATATATTTTTTATATGCTTGCTATGTACAAGCATATCTGGTTTCTTGTTCGCAAAATTACTGAGATGTCTTTCAAAAGTGTGCCTCTGTCGTCATAGTTAATGAAGAGCTAGCGGCAATTAGTGCTCATGGATTACGTCAATCTCCTAAGAGGTCCCTAGTAGGATCGACGGAGTTGACATTCGCTAGCTCACCCGGTGTAGCGTCCATTCATCAAATGGTTCGGCAGTCGGGTTCGTCCGTTGCGGTCTAGGAAGGAGATTTGGGTGATGTGAGCACTATAATAGACTTTAGTACACACCCAGTGACGACGGATTAGAAGAGAGATCGGAGGAAGCCTGTTAGTCCGGTTCCTAGCTCGTCCGGTCCATCCGGGCGGCGAGCGAGAGAGGTCCCTCTCTCGTGCAACAACATATGGGACCGGATGTTGTGGTACAGACATTTCACCTTCGGAGCGTATGTCCGCCACTCCGGACGCTCCGTTATATAGACAGTCCGAGTGACTGTCGATAATGCTTCCTCATCCTCACAGCAGCGCACATGACTGCACATTGGCTACGTGACCTTGAATATCCGGCCAGCTTCGGCATTCAGTGCTTCCATGGCGAACAGGTCACGCCATCCGGTAGCCAAGGGACACGAGGCCTGCACACTCCGGTCGCTCGCATAATAGAAGTATGCACGGGGTAACAAACACGGAGCTTCCAGCGGCAATGCATCGTAAGACCGCTTCTCCACAGGCCTCAGTGACGGACGTGCTATCCAAAATAGCACAGCTTATCGTAGCATCCCAGCAAACGACAGATTCTCGGTCGGATCAGGAATAATCCGACAGCACTGGGTCGGTACGCTCCGCTGTTGCATCAGGTACGGACGACCGGATATTTCATAGGGTCCGACAGGATGGTGAAAGGGATTCGGATGATTTCGAGCTTTCCCTTTCGGAACAACAGAAGCTGCCATACATTTCTTCCGGCATTATCTTCCAGAGGTTGTTCCGTCGGACTACTTGGCTGCGATGCTGGATAAGAGACTAATAGCGTCATTGGACACGGAGTTTTCGATTGGTTCAGGGACATTGTCCCGGAGTTGCCGACGCAGTCCAATAATGTCTTTAGAACATTCGAATTATTGAACGACGCTATATATATATAAGCTTGCTATCAACATGCTAGTATAGTTTCTTGTCCGCAATGCTCTATTCTGCCTTTCGTGAATTTTAGGAAATAATTGTTTATTGGCAGAACTGGGCTTACCGAGAGTTCCTTTGCGTCTAAGACGGCGAGACTCAAGACTGCAATTGTCTTTTTTGCCGTCTATGTCAATTCCAACCACGATGTTGGAAATGACAATGATGTATAATAGACTTAACTTGGACGCTTTATCATACGTACACCACCTTACTGAGACGTTATCATTACGTCTTCAAGAGAAAGAATTCCAGGATATGATCCTCAATGGAATTTCTTTCAGGGGCAGTAGTTTTCCACGTATAACTCCGCCCTTCAGTGGCAACCTGGAGTTGGTTAGACGTGACGCAGCCCTAGCTACATCCACGCGCGTGGATAGTAAGGTGAAGAACTCTCTCTGAGTCGCTTCGGTCTCAGAGAAGCTTCTCTTCGACAGTAACCTTTCAGCAATCTTGAATTGCTCGATATACGCGTTCTCTTGTCTATCAAGTGTAACAAGAGATTCAGACGTGGGCAAACATTCGGTGGTTGACTCAGAGAGTTCCACTGTAGTTGCCGGATCCAAGTTTTTTGATTATGACGGATGCCAGTCAAACAGGTTGGGACACATTTTGATCCCAACGGATTCGAAGTGCCGGGGTCTTTGGGTTCCGTAGTTTTTAGGCAAGCTCTTTACTTCCAAGGAAGAATATTATGTTGGCTTGCACTACGTCATTGGATGAATTTTATTCAGAAACGCATGTTCAATCCTGTCCGATAATACGACAGTAGTTGCATATATCCGGAACCAGGGAGGCACTCATTCGGTTCCGTTATTGATTTTAACGGAAAGAATCCTTCTGTTTGTTATAGAACACCAAGTTCTGTTTCGGTTCGTCATATTCTCGGTCGTCGGATCGTATTAGCAGACTCCCTTTCACGTAAGGGTCGTTGTTGCCGTCGGAATGGACTATCAACTAACAAGTATTCAATCAGATTTGCTATCAATGGGAGCACCCAGTGATAAATTTATTTGCGACACAACTCTCCAATCAATTGTAGACGTATGTGTCACTGTGTCCGGATCTCTGAGCATATGTAGTTAACGCTCTATCGATCTAGTAGGACGCGATGATAGGATATACGTATCCTCCAGCGCTGTTGATTCAGCAAGTATTGCTAGGATTATTCATTCACAATACAATTCTATTGGTAGCATCTCTGTCCCACAGAGACGGTGGATAAATTTACTTAGATGTCTACTGTGGGACTTACCGCGGAAACTTCCTCCACGAGAGGATCTTTTTTTCCTGGGGAAATCGTGTCAACTCTTTCACAACCCGCAAGGTCTCAACCTTCACGTATTCCGTTCTGCGGTCCTTCTTGCATAGCAAGCACTGTATAGGACCAGCAGTGGACGCGATTCCTTACTGTAGAAGGACCTCCTCTTCGCTATACTATGCGTCTAATGTGGAGGGTCTTCCGTCGTTGGTGTAGGGATCTTTATGTTGATATTTTTGATTCCTCCATACCAGACATTGCAAACTTTCTAGTATACTTGTTTAACGTAATCATCTGCAGCCAGTTACTTTTATAGGTTATAGGTCTATGTTATCTGATACCTATGCACACCATGATAGTTTACAATGGAGCCTAATGTCTCTTTATCTAAGTTAGTTTGAAACTTTTCGATAAGAGACCCAGAATCGTTAGATTAATTCCTATTCGGAATTTAGCTTGGGTTCTTATTAACTAAAGCAACCATTTGAATCCTTGGGACAGCAGTTTCAAATTCTGGTCTTTTAAGGCAGCGATTCTCTTAGCCTTCTCTTCTGCTGAAGAGTCAGTGAGTTTCATGCACTATCGGTGGACGATTCTCACTTTCGTAGTATCGGGAACTCTATTACCTTTACTACTAATGTTGTATTTTTGGTTAAGAATCAGGCTCCTAATGATATCCGGAACCTATTGTTTTTAAGGTCCTTCCGTCTTCGAGCGGGCATAGGCCTTTACTCTGTCAGGATAGACCTTTATGTATTTATTAACAGATCTCAGTTTATCAGTAGGACGTAAAGCTTCTTCTGGCTCTGATGCCTAATAGAAAGGTCATTACGGTCCATTCTATTACTTAATGCATTCAGTTAACTATCGGTACTGCTTAGGATAATCTATCCTTAACTCAGCAGTCTGTGCTTAAGATTTCGGCTCATGAAGTAAGAGCTCTTCTACATCTTGGGCTGACATATAGTTTTGCTATTATAGATTAAGTAGGCCGCATATTGGTCTCAACCATCCACATTCACGAATTTTTATCTCAGAAATATTGTATCCATTTCTGGAGACCTGCATTGTTTAGGTCCATTATCAGCTGCTCAGAAAGTCGATCACTTAACAATTGCAACTATAGCTATGTAGGCTTTATGTTCCGGCGGTGACTCCGTCCTGCTGCCCTCTTCGCTCTGGGCTATTTGACCCAGGGCAAGAAAAAGGGGGGGGGGGAGGGTGTTCCCTTGGGTCTCCTGTTTTTATTATGAAAACAAGGGGATACCTCCTCCGGAGTTAGTAATTCTGAGCTGTTACTGGGATGGTTTCTTAAGTGAAGTTATGTTTTTAATTCATTCATGTCATAGTTTTAAAGTATAGCATTTGAATATGTCATGTGTCAAACGGATGTTATTGTACTATCCTCGGACACTTTTAAAAGAGTATAAAGAGTCTCAATTGTTTGGACTAACTTTATTTATTGGCTTACTTTAAATATAATTAGTATACGAATTATACTGGATATTAATAGAGAACATGGATGTTATGATGCTCAATTATAGAAGGTATTGTGTCTTTCTAATTTGTCATAAATAAGAAAGATACACGTGAAGTCTATTTCTCCTTTTCTCCTACAGGAGATGACTCTATTTTATATAGTTGAGCTTATTGGATTTTCCTCTATGTCCTGGGCCCTCCAGCCTTTTTACTATTCAGCTATGTCTGGGTCATTGGTACAGTATAAAAATCTGAAAAAATTTATAGTAATTTATATATTTTTTATACTTACCAATGACCCAGACGGGGATGGCCCTCCCAGGAGTTGGGAACTCATACCTCCCCGCTGAGGACATAGCGCTTACCAGGCACTGATGGTAAGAATGATTAATGGTGCCAATTTCGGGACGTCCTTGACACTGCGCATGCGCAGTAGAGGTGAAGTATGGAGGGCCATTCAGGACATGTTTTCTTTGGTTTTAGATGCAAATTTTGGGGATTGGGGGGCAAAATTTGTGTTTGGCCCTATATTTTTAAGAGTTAGCACCAGCTATGTCTGGGTCATTGGTAAGTATAAAAAATATATAAATTACTATAAATTTTTTCAGTTTCCAAACCGAGAGGCTGATTTGAACCAAATTTTATGTGAGGGCTTATTGGGTCATGAGTACTTGATTTATGCAAAAAAAAAAATTTCCCGCAGCCCCGTGGGAACCGCAGGAGCTAAAAATAGAAAAAATTTAAAACGCCCATATCTCCAAAACTGCACGGCATTGAGAATTTTTATTTGGTGTGCAGCTTCCTTAGGACCAACAGAAAGGAATGGTAAAAAAAAATTGCCATCGGTTTTATCATAGGGTACAGTTTCGGGACGTTGAAAAAGTGCTGAGTCAGCACTTTTTAACACTGTAGGCAATGGGAAAAACATTAAAAAATCTACTCCAGATCCAGCAGGCAGAATCTTTTGATATTTGGTATGCAACATTGTAGGGTGGATCTGATTCAAGTTTGTTCAAATTGGCCCCCTGGGTTCATATTTGGGCTCAGTATAGGAGCCCGATTTCGAACTTAGTGCATTTCAGGCAAATTTCTTAAAAAATCTTCTTCTCCAGATCCAGCAGGCCGAATCTTTTGATATTTGGTATGCAACATTGTGGGGTGGATCTGATTCAAGTTTGTTCAAATCGGCCCCCTGGGTTTATATTTGGGCTCCGTATAGGAGCCCAAATTTTAACTTAGTGCATTTCAGGCATATTTCTTAAGAAATCTTCTTCTCCAGATCCAGCAGGCAGAATCTTTTGATATTTGGTATGCAACATTGTGGGGTGGATCTGATTCAAGTTTGTTCAAATTGGCCCCCTGGGTTTATATTTGGGCTCAGTATAGGAGCCCAAATTTGAACTTAGTGCATTTCAGGCAAATTTCTTTGAAAATCTTCTTCTCAAGATCCAGCAGGCAGAGTCTTCTGATATTGGGTATGCACCATGCTTAGGGGGTGAGATTCAAGTTTGTTCAAGCCAAGTCCCTGGGTTCATATTTGGGCTCACTGTGGTAGCCCGAATTATAACTTAGTTCAAAATGAAGAATTTTCTTTAAAAATCTTCTTCAGATCCAGCAGTCGGAATGTTTTGATATTTGGTATGCAGCATCCTTAGGGGGTGAGATTCAAGTTTGTTCAAGCCATGTCCCTAGGTCCATATTTGGACTCACTGTGGGAGCTCGAATTGTAACTTAGTTCAAAATGAGGACTTTTCTTTAAAAATCTTCTTCTTCAGATCCAGCAGTCGGAATGTTTTGATATTTGGTGTGCAGCATCCTTGGGGGGTGAGATTCAAGTTTGTTAAAGCCAAGTCCCTGGGTTCATATATGGGCTCCCTGTGGGAGCCTGAATTATAACTTAGTTCAATATGAGGAATATTCTTTAAAAATCTTTTTTTTTTAAATCCACTGGTCAGAATCTTTGGATATTTGGTATAAGCTTTTCTTAGGAGGAGCAGATGCAACTTGTTGAAATCAATTCTCTGGGTCGATATAAATTTAGGCTACCATGTCAGGTGAGCGCCCTCAGGCCCCTTGGGGCCTCTTGTTTTTCTGATTAGCTCAACTTGACAACGTCAAGTATAAGCTATTGGGACAGGTTGCGATCCACTGTCCATCCATCCACTTGTGCAAAATTCCTTTAGCACACCCAACAGGCTGCAGCTCCTACCTGATCAGTTCGAATTTTCCAATGTGGCTTTGGGGCAATGTCTAGATGGAAGCTATAAAATTTTTCCAATTTTCATTGAATGCTCAGTCCTGCAAAGCTGAAAGTTCACACTCCTTACCTGAACATACAAGGAATTTTTTGGTATGTTAAACAGTTATGCTGCAAAGCCTGCAATATATATGTCTTCCGTACTTCTACAGTTTATAATTATTTGCATTAGATAGACACATTGAGTGTTCTGACTATTTTGGGTATCTTTAATCCAAATTTTCAAGCCTGCATCACTACACTACATAAGGTGCAATCATATTACACAAACCATATACCTTAAAATTATTGAGTGGTCTACCCAACAGGGTGAAACAAAGATGTCCCCAGTAAACCAAAAATGGCTCTCCTCAATCTCCTGGGGTCATTTGAGGGGAACCAGAAGTGACCCTCCTGGGGTCATTTGAGGTGAACCATAATGGCCTTCCTGGAATTTTGAAAATGATAGGCCTGGTACTTGGGTATGAAAATTTGAAATGCGCAAGAGCGATATGCGTTGTTATAACAACAGATATTCCTACTAGGCATGACAAATTTTCATTACCGAAATACATTGTGAATATCAGGGATTTATTATCTCTTGAGGACAACAATTAATGGTACTTTTGTATGAATTTATACATTGTGAAGCCCTGTTATTGTGAGTTCATTGTTTAGGTACTAGTCCTATTCCGTCTGAAGTTTGTTTCCTAGTTTTGTATATTTTGTCATTGTATTAGTTTTTCAAATCAATCGCCATTACATTGACTCTTACAACTTCTGCTTCCCTTTGAAGAAGAAGGACAAGTTTGTAAAGCAATAAACCACTACCACAAGTTGATGTTCCAATCCTCTACACGTACATCATTACTGGAGTGGACACTGTGTCCAAATATGCTCCAGTAAGAAATGTCAAAAACTGAATTGTTCATCCATTGGTTTTTTACATAGTTGGTAAGGTCATTTAATTGAGGTGTATTACATGTAGCTCTTCTCTTAAAAATATTGAATGCCTCTCTATTGTGAGTTGTGAGGATTTGGGAGCTGTCATCAAATCAACCATTCACATTGATTACTATGAAAACAGCCTTTCAGAACTTTCTTCAAAGTGAATGCAACATTATCACTCTAAAAACAGCTTTACATGTGGTAAAAATTTGCAACCATTGGAAAAAAAGACACTAATCCCACTGCTTTATGATTGTGAAAACAGTTGTTCAGAAACTAGAAATCAAATCATGAATTATTTGTACTGTTATGTTTTCGCAATAAAGTTCCTTCCAAATTTCAGAATTTCTGTTATTTATGTTTTATTTAACTAAAATATACTCAGGATATACTTTAATCGATTATATTGTCTTTGTCTGAAAGTGGGTCATTTCGTCCGAAAGTGAGTTAATTCGGCCTGAAATTAGGCCAAATCGACCCAGGCAGAATTGACTCAAGGCCGAAGTGTACACCACCCGAGCCAGACTGAGTTCGTAAGCTTTTAGCACCAATTAATAACTTAGCAAGAAAGCAAATTAACTAATCACCTTTGTAGTATTGCATGGCCAACAAAATTTGTTTTGGAGGCGATCTACTGAAGTGGGAAGTGAATGGAGTAAAACTTTCTTTTTTTTAAAGCTATCTTTATTTTAGAGAAAGATTAAACAACTTGCACATGAGTAAAACACATCATTTGAAGGGACAAAAATTTATAACACATTAACACTTGAAATGACGGAAATCAGTGCTATTTGAAACATCATTAAATTGTTCACAACTAAAAGGATACAGTTTTTACATTTTTTACATGTACAAGAATTACATTCAACCATATCATCAAATAAATCTGGCAATTTACATTTACTAAAAAATAAATCCAACTTATATACATTACATATGGATTTCTTTTGTTTACAAAACTTTTTTGGAAACACGACAAATTAAGATCCAGCTGAGTTTGAGCCAGACTGAGTTCCCAAGCTTTTGGCGCCAATTAATAACTTAGCATCTTTTGTGTTGTTAATAAGGTATATTTCACCGCCTTTGGGTTTTGTGGGTGGCACAAAGGATATTTTATCATCATCTGGTTCTGTGAAAATGTTTATCACAGTTTTGAAGATTTGTTATACACCTTCACAATTGCATCCATTTTGGTCTGATCTATTTTTAGAGTCATCAGGCTTTTATATGAGTTAAGTTTATTTTGTTGGAATAAGAACCATAAGTTTATGATTATAAAAAAATAATAACAGCCATGTCACACCCTGCACCATATTTTTATACTGTACCAATGACCCAGACTTAGCTGGTGCTAACTCCACAAAAACCAGGGCCAAACACAAATTTTGCCCCCCAATCCCCAAAATTTGCATCCAAAACAAAAAGAAATCATGTCCTAAAGGACCTCCATAGTACGACTCTACTGCGCATGCGCAGTGACGCAGTCGTCCCGAAATTGGCGCCAAATATCATTCTCTGTTTGGCCCTTCATCAGTCAACATCTCACTGATCTTTGTGCTTGTAAATCTCAGTTCAAAGGATGCCAGACACGTAATTCTTGGAGAAAATGTGATTCTAAGGAGGATAGAAGGAGGAGAGGAAAAAAGAAGTGGCAAAAAATAATCAGGGCTGTACTTAAAATTTTTTGTTGAAATTATGTTAAGTTGCCTATTTTCGAGGCAAACGCCTCTTGTTGTCATTCTTGCTAATTGTTGCACTGCTTATTCAGTGTTTCCTCTCCCCTAACCTTCTAAAGTCCCCCCCTTGCAATTCTCCCATGCTTTTGGCATATTTTTGAGAAGTTTCATTTCTAAAAATTCCCTGGGAGAGTTGCTTGGTTACAGAATGTTTTCTGTTATTTTCCCCATAGTTACGTTTTCACCCATGGGTGTATAACGTTTGTGTTCTGCATCTTCCATCTGATGTTCTGCAGATTCTCCCCTGGGAGTCTCTGTTTTGCATCAGATAGAGTGTAATTGATGACTGATTCCGGGCCAGTTTTTTCAGTGCCTGGAGTCATGTTTTCTTCTGTGTTTACACTGTTTGTTTTCATTGGCAACAGCCTTTTTTGAGGGGGGCTGTTTGCCTTTGAGGTAGTTTATCTCATTATAAGATACATTTATATTATCCGAAAGTGTCTCATTAATTATTTTATATAATTTTAAAATTTTTGACCACACTTTGCCATCGGATCCATCGGGGCTCAACGTTACTTTTCAGCAACTTGGGCTTCTCTGAAAAAATATTTTTTCAAAATTATTTTGTTTTGCAATTGTTTTTTTCATTTATTAATGGATCATGTTATTATGTATCTTTGTGTCAGGGGTTTTTGCGAGTAACTAGGACTTATTGTTGTTCTTTCACAATGAAGGGAACTTGTTCAAATTGTAATAGGAAGAAATCTTCCTCTGACTTTCATGATTATTGCATTAATTGTAGTCAGTGTTCTCGCATTAATCCCTGTCCTGTATGTGAACATTGGGATGAGAAACATTGGAAACGTGTGTCACGATATGTTGTTTCTGGAGAAAGAGCGATGCCGGCTCTTTCTCCACAAGGTCACTCTACTCTCTCAGTTTCTATTTCAGAGGAACCAGAACAGGGTGATGTTTCCATGTTATCTTCTTCAAGTGTGCGTCCGTCGTCACAATTAAATACAGAGCTAGCGGCAAAAGTGCTCATGGAGATTAGACAAATGTCGTCCGCTAGCTCGCCCGGTGTAGCGTCCATTCACCGAATGGTTCGGCAGCCGGGTTCGTCCGATGCGGTCCAAGAGGAAATTTTGGGTGATGCGAGCACTATAAAAATAATAGATGCACACCCAGTGACGGCGGATAGTGAACGAGAACGGAGGAAGCCTTTTAGTCCGGTTCCTAGCTCGTCCAGGTCCAGCCGGGCCGCGAGCGAGAGAGGCCCCTCTCTCGTACAACAACATCTGGGACCAGATGTTGTGGTACAAAATGTGTCTTTAGCGGAGCATACGTCCGTCGCTCGGGACGCTCCGTTGTATAAGCAGTCCGCAGAGACTGTTAAGGCTTCCTCTTCTCGTCGGCGCACACGACCGCACCTTGGCTGCGTGACCTCCGATATTTTGCCAGCTTCGCCGATGAAGGATTCTTCGGCGACCAGGTCACACCATCCGGCAGCCAGGGATTCGAGACCGATGGACTCCGGACGTTCGCATAGGAAAAGTATGCGGGAGCCATCTGATGCGGAGCTGCCCTCGGCGAAGCAGCGAAAGACCGCTCCTCCGCAGGTCTCGACGTCGGACATTCTAGTGCAGATTGCACAGCTTATCGCAGCATCCCAGCAGCCGACAGAAACGGTGTCGGATCGAGAATTATCCGACGGCGCTGGGTCGGTACGCTCCGCCGAAGCATCGGGGGCGGACGACCGGGAACATCGGGAGGTCCGACCGGATGGTGAAAGGGATACGGATGAATTGGAGCTATCCCTTTCGGAACAACACAAAGCTGCCGTGGACTTCATCCGGCACTTTCTTCCTCAAGTTGTTCCGTCGGGCCAGACTGCTGCGCTTCCGGACAGGAGAATTATAGCGTCATTGGACTCTGATTTTTTCGAGCGGTTCAGGGACATCGCTCCCGAGTTTCCGTCGCAGTCCAATAATGTTGCAAGAACATTTGAATTATTGAACGACGCTATTTTTAAACTTGCTTCCAGGACGGGGAAAGCAGGCTTCTTGTCCGCAAATACTCTCAACCTGCCTTTCATTAATGCAAGGAATAAATTCGACACGGCAGGTCAGGGTATACCGAGAGTTCCTCTGCGTATGGACGACGAGGCGGAAGACTTAGAGCTATCATTACCGTCGTCAGCTTCTATTCCAACCGCAGTGTTGGAAACAGCTATTGCGTCTAACAGAGCCAATTTAGATGCCTTATCTTACGCAGATCACCTTACTAAGGCGTTATCACTGCGTCTTCAAGGGGAAGAGTTTCAGGATATACAATCCTCCTTAAGACTTCTTTCAAGGGCAGTAGCTTATTCCACGTGTAACTCCGCCCTTTCAGTGGCAAATTTGGAGTTGGTTAGACGTGACGCAGCCCTGTCTACATCCACACTAGTGGATTCTAAGGTGAAGAACTCTCTTAGAGTCGCTTCGGTCTCAGGAGATCTTCTCTTTGACGGCAAGCTTTCCGCTATTTATGATAATATTAAAAAGAAAGCTAGTGATTCTCTGTTGTTTAGATCCGCTCCTAATAGGTCGGATACAGCAGACACGAATAAGGCGGGCACTTCTGGGTCTTATCCGCCCAAGAGAGGTTCCTATAGAGGTTCCGGTGCGTCCTCTAGCTCTTATTCGAGAGACCGTCAGGATAGTGACTCTCGTTCGGGACGTCCTTCAGGCCGGGACAATCGGTCGGACGCCCCGAGGTCGACGAGGCGAGGTGCGGGTCGTGGAAGACGTGGTTTCTCCTACCGCAGGCCTCGCAGATCCAGGAGGTGATGGCTCAAACCTCTATCGCGTTCCGGTTGGCGGAAGGTTGTCGAGTTTTTCTCAAGAGTGGGCGTCGATTACGGACGACCCGTGGGTGAGAGGAGTGACTTCGGAAGGTCTAAAGATATCCTTCAAACGAAAGCCTCCATTAACTCGAAGTCCAAAGTGGACTCATCTTCCGTCAAACCCTCAGAAAAGAGACGCTCTGCTATCAGAGGTGCAGTCTCTTTTAATGAAGAACGCGGTAGAGGTCGTAGAAAACCAGGAATCGCTGGGATTCTACAGCCATCTGTTTCTGGTTCCGAAACCAGACGGCTCGTTCCGTCCAGTCATAGATTTGAGCTGGATAAACAAGCTGATCGTCGCTCCGAAGTTTTATATGGAGACGATTCGATCGGTCAGAGCGAGTATTCGGGTGAACGATTATGCAACGAGCATAGATCTCAAAGATGCGTACTTTCACGTCATGGTACATCCGACATTCCGAAAGTATCTACGCTTCGCAGTCCTAGGAGTGGTGTATCAGTTCCGGGCCATGTGCTTCGGATTGAATCTAGCACCCTGGGCTTTCACTCGGGTAATGAACTCGGTAATGATTTACTTCCGAGCTCATTCGTCTGCGGTAACGTCGGCCTACCTGGACGACATTCTTCAGAGGTACGGCAACGAGTTAACGCTTCAGAACGATGTTCAGAATCTTCTTCTTTTGCTCCGACGTCTCGGTTTCATAGTAAACGAGGAGAAGTCGGATCTGGTGCCGTCCAAGTCATTCACTCATCTGGGAATGAGCTTCGAGACGCACAACAATCTCGTTCGTCTGCCGTTAACCAGAGCGAAATTAGTCAGTTGTTACGCTCGCTATTGTCTGAATACAGACAAAGTCACGGCGAGAGAATTTATGAGACTGATAGGTCTGTGCGGAGCCGCCGCGGATCTCATTCCGATGGGACGGCTACGCACACGGCCTCTTCAAATTTTCCTGACTCAGAATTGGAGTGTGAAAATTCATTCGCTCGATGTAGACGTTCTCTTGTCAGATCAAGTGAAACAAGAGATTCAGACTTGGGCAAACATTCAGTGGTTAACTCAAGGAGTTCCGCTGCAGTTGCCGGATCCGAGTTTTACCATTATGACGGATGCCAGTCAAACAGGTTGGGGTGCATCATTAATCCCAACGGATTCGAGATGCCAGGGTCTTTGGGATCCGCAATTCCTGTGCAAGCACATAAACATCAAGGAAATGATGTCAATTTGGCTTGCGTTACGTCACTGGATGGACATTATTCACGATGCTCATGTCCAAATCCTATCCGACAATACGACAGTAGTGGCGTATATACGGAATCAGGGAGGCACTCATTCAGTTCCGTTGTTCAATCTAACGGAAAGAATCCTTCTGTTTGCGTTGGAACATCACGTTCTTCTTTCGGTCCGTCACATACCGGGTCGTCTGAATGTGCTAGCAGACTCCCTTTCACGAAAGGGTCGCTTGTTGCCGTCGGAGTGGACTCTCAACAAACAAGTATTCAATCAGATTTGCTACCAATGGGAACGGCCAATGATAGACTTATTTGCGACACATCTCAACAATCAGTTGCAGACGTATGTGTCCCCGTGTCCGGATCCAAGAGCATTTGCAGTAGACGCTCTATCGATCCCTTGGGACGGAATGATAGGATATGCGTATCCTCCAGCGCCGTTAATTCAACAAGTATTGCTAAAGATAAAACAATCTCAATGCAAGATTCTGTTGGTAGCATCTCTGTCGCCACAGAGACCGTGGATAAATCTACTCAGGTGTCTGTTGTGGGACCTACCGCGGAAGCTCCCTCCACGAGAGGATCTTCTTTGGCAGGGGAAATCGCGCCAACTACATCACAACCCGCAAGGTCTCAACCTTCACGTTTTTCCGTTGTGCGGTCCTTCTTGCATGGCAAGCACTTTACAGGACGAGCAGTGGACGCGATTTCTAACTGTAGGAGGACCTCCTCTTCGCTAAACTATGCGGCTAAGTGGAAGGTTTTCCGTCGTTGGTGTAGGGATCATTCTGTTGATATATTTGATCCCTCTATACCAGACATTGCTAACTTTCTAGTATACTTGTTTGACGAAATCAAACTGCAACCTGTTACTATAAAGGGTTATAGATCTATGTTATCTGATACCTATGCACATCATGATAGTTTACAAATTGGATCTAATGTCTCTTTATCGAAATTGGTTAGAAACTTTTCGATAAATAGACCCAGAACTCTCAGATTAATTCCTAAGTGGAATTTAGCTTGGGTTCTCCTTAAATTGAAGGAAAAGCCATTTGAACCTCTTGGGACAGTAGATTTCAAATTCTTATCTTATAAGACAGCTTTTCTCTTAGCTTTCTCTTCTGCCAGAAGAGTCAGTGAGCTTCATGCACTATCGGTGGATGATTCTCATTATCGTAGTGTTGGGAACACTATCACCTTCACTACTAATGTCGGTTTTTTAGCTAAGAATCAGGCTCCTAATAAATATCCGGAACCTATTGTTATTAAGGCTCTTCCGTCTTCAGACGGGCGTAGGCCTTTACTCTGTCCTGTTAGAGCACTACGTATCTATAAACAGAGATCTCAGTTCATCAGAAAGGGACGGA
This sequence comes from Pictodentalium vernedei, assembly GCA_031216915.1. Taxonomy (NCBI): domain Eukaryota; kingdom Metazoa; phylum Mollusca; class Scaphopoda; order Dentaliida; family Dentaliidae; genus Pictodentalium; species Pictodentalium vernedei. Next base: position 371,081,792 of record CM062297.1, read on the forward strand.
AACGTTTCTTTCTGTCTTTGATGCCTAATAGAAAGGACATTTCAGTCCATTCTATTGCTAGATGGATTCAGTTGACTATCCGTACTGCGTATGAAGATTTATCTTCTTCTCAGCAGTCTGTGCTTAAGATTTCTGCTCATGAAGTAAGAGCTCTTTCTACTTCCTGGGCTTATGCTAATAGTGTTGCTATTACAGATTTAATGAAGGCTGCTTATTGGTCTCAGCCATCCACATTTACTAATTTTTATCTCAGAAATATTGAGTCCATTTCTGGAGACCTGCATTGTTTAGGTCCGTTATCTGTTGCTCAGAATGTCGTCCACTAAACAGTTGCAACTATAGTTATGCAGGCTTTCTGTTCCGGCAGTGACTCCGTCCGGCTGCCCTCTTCGCTCTGGGCTATTTGACCCAGGGCAAGGGGAAGGGGGGGGGGGGGGGGGGCGGGTGTTCCCTTAGGTCACCTGCTTTATAGTGAAAAGCAAGGGAATGCCTCCTCCAAGACAGTATTTCTGAGTCGCTTCCGGGATGGTTTTAAAGTGTAATATTAATGTTTAATTTCATTCATGTCTTATTTTTAAAGTGTAGCTCGGTGTGAAGCATTTGTATATGTCAAGTGTCAAACGGGCTTTAATATACAATACTCGGACACTTTTAAATGATTATAAAGAGTCTCAATTCTCTGGACTACTTTATTTATTGGCTTGCTTTAAAAATAATTAGTATAAGGGTTATACTGGATGTTAATAGAGAACATGAATGTTATTGTGCTCAATTATTAAGGGTAGTGTATCTTTCTAATTTTAATATTAAATAAGAAAGATACATGTAAAGCCTAATACTCCTTTTCTCCTTAAGGGGTTACCTCTTTATTTTATAATTGAGCTTATTGGATTTTCCTCTATGTCCTAGGCCCTCCAGCCTGTTTACTATTCAGCTAAGTCTGGGTCATTGGTACAGTATAAAAATGTTAAAAAATTTATAGTAATTTATATATTTTTTATACTTACCAATGACCCAGACGGGGATGGCCCTCCCTGAGTTGGGAACTCTTGCCTCCCCGCTGAGTACATAGCGCTGACCAGGCACTGCCAGTAAGAATGATATTTGGCGCCAATTTCGGGACGACTGCGTCACTGCGCATGCGCAGTAGAGTCGTACTATGGAGGTCCTTTAGGACATGATTTCTTTTTGTTTTGGATGCAAATTTTGGGGATTGGGGGGCAAAATTTGTGTTTGGCCCTGGTTTTTGTGGAGTTAGCACCAGCTAAGTCTGGGTCATTGGTAAGTATAAAAAATATATAAATTACTATAAATTTTTTAACTTTCATTCGATCCGCAAGTATACAGAAGAAGTCTCCTTGGTTACGAATCGAAATTAAGTATTTTTATTGTTTACTAATCATATATATTTCATTTTCAGGTTATTTTATTCAACTTTGTGGGGTGTTAGTTTAGTATAGTAACTGGGACAAAGTTAGGAGGTCTTAAATAAAACTGTGAGCACTAAGTTGTCGAACGGTTCGTCGTGTTGCCTTTTGTCGCGTGTCTACAGTTTTCCCTGTCCGATCGCGTAATTTTGTCTTGATGATGGCGAGCAAGTCTGTTCAGACGGAGGTAAGTATGGAGGTAAATACGTGTAATATCGCGGTCCAGGTCAACGGTGCCAACGGGGTAAGTATTGGTGTGCAGACAGAGGTCACTGGGGGTGTCGGTCAGAGCCTGGTTGGTGGGGCCACCGATGGCGATATTGGGCTTGAAGTTTGTAAACAGTGTTCTATGATGTATGGGGACTGTCGTTCGATGGGATATGGAGAGGTATGTGCAAACTGTCAGGAAATCCTCCGCCTACTTGAGACAATTGTTAAGTTTGAGGGGGAGATTGCTGAGCTGAAGGGAAAACTTGGTAGGGCGGGGCTGTCTGGAGTTACGCCTGTGAAAGTAACTTTCCGAGAAGGATGGGTGGTTGTCGGTGGTTCCAAGAGGAAACATGGGGGTAGAACCTTTGATGTGAATGAGGTAGGTAATGAGGTGGGGGCTGCTAGAAAAGTACGTAGGACAGATGAGAGGGGCCCAGGCCGGAGCAATGCTGTAAAGCGTTTGGCGTGGACTATCAAAAGTGGTAGGAAAGGGGGGCCAGAGAAGCAGGTAGATAGGGGTGTAAAGTCCAAAGGCAGTGGGGAGTGCAGCACCAGAAACAGATTTGATGTGCTTGATTCGGAAGAGACAGAGGAGGAGATGGAGGTAGTTGCAACAGATAGTAGCTTGGGGTCTAGGCCAGGAAAAAGGAGTAGGGATCCGGGAGAAGACCAGGGGAGTAGTCCAGGTAGTTCAGGGCCTGGAAAGAGACGGAGGGACAAGGATAGGGTAATCCTAGGTCAAAGATACCGATACCGATATTGATTCCGAGTGGGGCTGTTGGAGAGGAAGAGGACGCTGTAAACAATAGGAGACTAGAGGAGATAAATAGGGCGAGGGCCAAAAGTAAGTTGGTGGTTGTGGGAAGTAGCATAGTTCGGGGGATCGACAAGGTTGTCTGTGGTCCGGACAGTAAAAATAGAACAGTTCTGTGCTTTCCGGGCGCTAAAGTGGAGGACCTGAGGGATAGAGTGGACGGTATTGTAGCTGGGTCGGGGCCTGATCCGGTAGTGGTATTACATGTGGGGTCCAATAACATCAGGGAGAGGAAATCAGTTCGTTTGGTGGACACATACAAGGACCTAATTAGTAAGCTACTTAGCATGAATGCTCGGATCATCGTTTCAGGGGTGCTCCCCGTTATGGGTGGTGGGAATGAGAGGAACTCGCGGATTATAGCACTAAACGAGGAGCTGGAAGAGCACTGCAAAGACTTGGGAATACATTTCATTGACCACTGGGATTCATTCTGGGGACAAGGAGAGTTGTATGGGTGAGACGGATTGCATTTAAGTAGGATGGGTACAGACCTGTTGGGCCAAAAAGTTTTACAGGTGGCTGGGCCTTTTTTGGAGAAAAGGGGGGTAGGGGACCACAGCCGATAACCCAGAGGGGCACAAATGCTGGGAACATAGGAAGAACAACAAACATGCACAACACAGGGACATACCAGGGTTATAATAATGTGCCAGTGATGACAAAAAAACAAAGATTCATTAAGTTTGGGTACTGCAACATCCAGGGTCTGCACAAGAAAGTAAGCGAAATATCAACAATGATGGACGAAGGAGACTTCGGTATAATGGGTCTAAGTGAGACGTGGATACGACGGGATGAGCGGGTTGATCAGATGAAGGGTTGCGTGTGGATAGGAGCTGGGCGAACTGAGGTCAGAAATGGGGTGGGGGTGTTGGCATCTACGCTAAAGAGGAATTACAGCCCTCATTGATTACAGATCTCACTGAAGCAAGGACTCAGATTCCAGTATCCAACGAAATAGTCTGGGCAAAAATCAAGTTAGGAAGCAGGAGTGTTGCCGTTGGTGTTGTATACTTAGCAGTGGAGGGAAGTAAGCCCGAGTGGAATGATTCAATATATACAACTCTTAGATCGAATATCACAGAGCTTGAAAGCAGAGGGTTCAGTATTGTCCTAATGGGGGACTTCAATGGGCACATCGGGGATAAGGAGGAGGGCATACAGGGAGGTGATAGGAAAATTAACACGAATGGGAGGAAGATGTTGGACCTATCAAAAGAGCTTGGTTTAAAGATCCTGAACAGGGATGCGAAATGTAAGGGTAAATGGACCTGGGAGAGGAACGATAAGAAAACAATAATTGATTATATACTCACTGACATTAGCGTATGGAGGGAGGTTATAGATGTAGAAATAGATGACGAGGGAAAAAATGACTTGGGTAGTGATCACAACCTGATAACAGTTAAGATTATGGGCAAAAAGACGAATAGAGACAGAAATACCTTCAAGGAAGTTTGGGGACTAAAACAAGGAGCCGACTGGAAGCAGTTTCGGGAAAAATTAAAACCAAATCTTGAATGTATACCTAGGGATGCAAATGTCCAGAGTATTTCAGATGGCATAGTAAGTAGCCTAACAGAGGCAGGGAAGGATTGTATAGGAAGGGTGAGGGTCCCAACGAGGGAGCTTGGATACAGGGTTAACGAGGGACTGAAAAAGGCTATAAAAGAAAGGAAGGTAAAATGCGCTGCTTACAGAAGAAGTAGGAAGCTTAAAGGAGTGGATAACAATGACACGAGACTAATGAAAGGAGAATATGAAGTGGCACGGAAAAAGGTGAATGAGATAAAGAATAATAATAGGAAGGAGCGCAATTGCAGTCTTGCCAGAACAATAAAGAAAAGGAGGGGGGGGGGGGGGGGGGGGGTTCGAGCTCAAACGTATTTTGGAACTGGGTAAATAAACGGGGGAAAAGTAGTGTGCAAAGTATCGAAGTGGATGGGGAAAGTACAGAAGATAAAGGCCGTATCGCTTCAGAGTTAGTCAAGCACTGGGAAAATATAAACGATAGGCGATGGGGCAGTGGGTCCCCACCAAAAAGAAATACACTGGTGGAGAACCTATCCAATCGTGTATGTAGCGAAATAACGGCAGAAGAAGTGCGGAACGTGGTCTCGAAATTAAAAAATGGTAAAGTGGGAGGGACTGATGAAATTCCGAACGAATTCCTCAAAAATGGAGGGGAGGCCCTTATTGAAGTCCTGACAAACCTTTTCAACCTGGCTCTGCGAAAGCAAGAGGTCCCCAGAGTTGGAGGGAAAGTAAGGTGTCGTTCATACACAAAAAGGGGGATAAGGAAGTTCTAGATAACTATAGGGGGATATCAGTTAGTAGTAACATCGGAAAAGTATTCTGTAAGGTCATATACGGTAGACTAGAGGAAGTTATTGAAGAGAAAGGTGTTTTAGGAGAAATTCAAAATGGTTTCAGGAAAGGACGAAGAGTCACTGATCACCTATTTACACTCACCCAACTGATAGAATCAACAAAGGCTGAAAAGAAAAAGATGTTTCTGGCATTTCTAGATGTGAAAAAAGCGTACGACCGAGTGTGGAGGGAAGGTATGTGGCGAAAGCTCGAGGGCATCGGACTGGGGGGTGACTTTGTGGGAATCATGAAAGCACTGTATACAGATGTGCAAAGCCAACTCAGTCTAGGGAGTATCACTACAAAACGAGTCCCTATGGATATAGGCCTCAAGCAGGGGTGTATCTTTTCACCGATTTTGTTTGCATTGTATGTTAAAGATTTAGGGGACGAACTAATTCAGAGTGCGGAGGGGGTAAATGTTGGAGACATAAAGATACCAGGCTTATTCTTTGCGGTCGACATGGTGTTAATGTCTAGAACTGAACAGGGGCTAGAGAAATTGCTGGAAATTGTTGGTAGATATGGGAACACTTGGCGGCTCGAAATAAATGAAAATAAAAGCAAGGTAATACCCGTTGGACGCAAGGTAGATATGACGAAGAGATGGAGAGTGGGGGAGTTCTCAATCCCCGAAGGGGAAAGCAAACAAATCACTGTAGGAGAAACGGGAGAGTATGAGTATCTAGGGGTAAGCATAAATATAACGGGAAGAGGGGTGTACAGAAATTACACAGCCAAACTGATTCTGAAGGGGAAAAGAATTCTGAACCAACTAAAACTTTTAGGGAAAAATAGTTTCAACAAGGTCTTTGTGGGGAAAACACTGTGGGAGAGGGTGGGTTTACCAAGTATAACGTATGGCACGGACGTGATTCCATTCAACCAAACCGTTATTAAGAAGTTGGAAAGTACTCAGAATGATGCCGGCAGATGGATAACAGGGTCGAGTAATACTGCAGCTTTGGAAGCAGTAAGGGGGGAGCTTGGGTGGATGAAAATCAAGGACAGGGTAGATTTGGGAAAACTGTGTTACTTTAACTACTTGAGAAACCTGCCTGACAACCGGTGGTGCAAATTGATGCTCGATACCATTTGGAATTCTAATATAGAAACGGGGTGGTCAAAACATGTGAGGGAACTAATGGACAATTACTCTATAGAGGTCACAAACATAGAAGTAGGAATGAAAGAAGGCAAAAGGTTTGTCAAAGAGAGAGTCATGGAAGATTGCAATCGAAACTGGCGAGCAGGGGTTAGCGTGAAAAGATCACTGCAGGGGTTACAATATAAAGAAAAGCCAGCTTTTGAGAAGTACCTAGATGGCACCTTTGGAGGGTCACTGCTGTTCAAACTGAGATCAAGATCACTGGAGCTTCGGGGAAAAATTGGGAGAGATGGGGAAAAGGGATGCCAAATGTGCCACTCTGGAGTAGTGGAGACCCTGGAACATTTTCTCTTGGAATGCCCACGGTATATACCTCATAGAATAAAATTTACTGGAAGAATAATGCAGAAGTGGGGTGAAGAAACAAAGGATAGATGGCTGAAGGGGGACACGAGGGAGAGGGTAGGAATGCTTATTGAAGAAATTGAAAAAGAGGAAGTGAGGGACACTATTAAGCAGTTTATATCTGAATGCTGGGAGGAGAGGAGGGGAAGAGGGGGTGGGGTGCAGGGGGAATGATGGCCTTCTCTTATGAGGACCGCGACAAATCAGCAGCTGGCCAAAGAGTTATTATATTATCATGAAAATGTACACTCACATAGGCTGTGCAATGCACAGGATCAGTCGCCTAAGAGAGTTGATCTTATAACAAGATAGAAAAGAATGAACAACCCTGTGAATTGCACAGATTTATTTGGTAAGCTGACATACACTGGCTAACCATAGGCAGTGTTTATGATTAGTTAACAGGCTGCCATATCACAAATTAATTATAGGCTGCCATATCACAAACTACATGAAATTATGTAAAATTGCACAGGATTTGTTGAATACATTTTATATACATGTAGGGTGCAGGATTCAAGGAACTAATAGAATACTTATACTGACTTGTGGAGATTTTTATTAATGTAAATTCCAAAAATGAAGTTTTTTTTTTATCTTTTGGTGTTTAAGGTAACCTATTTTTGCACAATGGGTAATTGTGTCCGTCCGAAAATGAAAACATATTCAATATTCGATTAATAGCCTGTTGATAACAGTACTGTAAATATTTTTGGGAGACAACACTTGGAAAAAAAAAATCTTGAATAACTGAATAAATTTTTTTTTTCAAAACATAGCCAACAATACCTCATTGAAACAAGCTTGTGATAAGGTATGTTTTGAAGGCATAGGTTGAAAAATAATAAAATTTGAATGATTTTTATATGGCCACTCTCTTGAGTGGCCCGTATTATGGTATGTCAGTCCATCTGCCCATCCATCCATCTGTCTGTGTGTCCATCCATCCTTCCATTTTTTTGTCCATTAACTTTTGCTACTCCACAGTCACAATAATTTAAAATTAAATGCTCCATGGATCCTATTTTTTCGTCTGGTGGATTAGTGGTGACTAGAGGAAGGTTCCTTTCGATAATCAGTTTTTTGCCATATCCAATATGGCCACCATGGCAGCCATCTTGGATTTTGTTAGTGATGAACCAGTGATCAAAAGGGTTTGTGAACCGATGACCAGAGATTTGAGACCATAATCAGCCAATACTGATACCGATGAATGTTCCAATAAATTGACCAAGTGACTGATCATCACTGATGTTGTCAAACACCTGGGATAATGCAGTGGCTAAACATGCATGTATCAAGTGCCGATTGCCACCGAATAGTTTATACACATCGCTTCTTGAAGTAATTCCAATGTCGCATTGATCAAAGAAGCCTGGATTCTGCACTCACTCAGCAGTCCTTCACATAGGCACAATACTACATAACCAAAAACTTGCTCTTGTAAAATAGATTATGAGCTCAATTTGCTCCTGTAAAAAAAAAACCAAAACCAATTGTTTTAGGGTAACCAGACCAACCATAAAAAATTATGTCAGCCCTAAAACTTTTATCCAGTAAAAGTTGCTCATTTAGTTCAATGTAACCCTAAATAACCAATCCGACTTTAACTGTGAATTTGAAACTGATTTTGGAGTTGAAGCTTTCAAAATTATGCAAAGAAATAAATATATCGGACAGTATAAATGAGGAGCAATGGGCAAGTTCCAGTTTAGCATAGGAAACCACATTTGATAAACCGATGAACATTTTACAATGCTTTGCCATTGGTGGTGACAGGTCTTGAATATTAATGAAAATCGTGTTGAGTTTCATGTATTGATAGGGAAAGCCTCAAATCTTGACCAACAGTCTGAAAATGGCATTGGTGCAAGTATAGTGTACAACTGTTTTTTAGCTCACTTGACTGAAAGTCAGGGTGACCTATTCTGATCACTTTTTGTCCGTCGTCCGTCATGAAGGTGGTATTTGGGTCTTTTTCTCCCAAACCACTGGCCACATTTTAATGAAATTTCACATGAGTGGTGGTTATATAGGGACATTTGGGTTTTTCTTCAAATTGGGTTTCTGCTCATATTGAGGAGGGGGTGGGGCCAAAATGCCTCAATTTTTAAAAAATCTTCTCATGAACCAGCTGTAGCAGAGACTTGATATGTGGTACACAGCTTCCTTTTGAGGTGTAGTTTGTTCATGAGAAGTTCGAGGGGTAATATTTGTCGCCATTATGGGAGGGACAAGAATTTTTGCCCCGCCCAAAGTTTTTATATTTTTACACAACAACCAATGGCCAAGTCCAAGCTGGTGCTAACTCAAAAATATCCAGGGCCAAACACAAATTTTGCACCCCAATCCCCCTAATTTGCATGTAAAACAGAAAATTTCATGTCCTATGTGGTCCTCCATACATCTGACATCTGCGCATGCGCGGCGTTCAGGAAGCACCGAAATTGCCGCCAAATATTATTCCTTGTTTGGCTCTCTGTCAGATAACAACAAACTGACTTTTGTGCTTTTAAATCTCAGTTTTAATGATGCCAGACACCGATCAATGATGATTATGGTGGATCAAAGGACAGAATAGGATGATGGAAGGAAGAAACAGTGGTTTCAATGTTCAGGACTGTAACTTTATAATTTTTTAACAAAATTATTTCTTGTTACCCATTTTCGGAGCATGGCCTGATATTATCATTCTTGTTAATGATATTGCCACTGTTTGTTAAGTGTTCCTTCCCTATCCTTCCTTGAAACCCTCCTGTTAAACTCCCATGCTTTTTGACTTTTTTATTGAATTTTTTTTATAAATTTCTTGGGAGTTTAACATTTTTCACAGAATGTTTATTCTGTTTATCCCCATGGTTATGCCCTCACCCTAGGGGTGTTTAGGCGTTTTTGGCCATGCATCATCCATCCGATGTATCGTATTTTCTTCATATGAAGATCTTGCTTTGCATCGGATAATTTTAAATCTGTTACTGACTTCGGGCCATATTTTTTAGTGCCTGGAGTCTTGTTTCCGGTTTTCATGTGACTTTGTTTACATTGACAATGCTTTCTTATACATGTAATTTTCCTATGAATTAATCATGTTAGGACTAGTATAAGATACATATTATATTCCGGTAGAGTAGCCTTAATTTTTGGAAGCGAAAACAATTTTTTGTCCACACTTGGGCTCTATCGGGATCCATTTGGGCTCATCGTTCCCTTTGGGAACTTGGGCTCATGTCAAAATTTTTTTTTATTTTAAAATCTTTTTCGAATCATTGTTTTGATTAATGTTTTGATGTATCATTTTCAGTCATTATTGGGAGTTAGTGCGAGTACTGTTGACTTTCATGTTTATTTGAAATGAAAGCTTTTTGCTCAAATTGTAACTTGAGGAAGTCTTCCTAAGATTCACATGATTATTGTATCAGTTGTCGTCAATGTACTCGCACTAATTCCTGTGCAACTTGTGTCAATTGGGATGACAAATGTTGGAGACGTGTGTCACGGTATGTTGTTAGCGGCAAGAGGACAATGCCGGTCCTCTCACCACAGAGTCACTCTAGTTTTTCAGTTTCTATTTCAGAGGAACAAGAACATGGTGATGTTTTTTTTTGCGACTCCATCAGATAGTGTGCATCCGTCGTCACATTACGCGAACCAAGAGTCAGTCAGAGCTAGCGGCAAAAGTGCTTGTTAATATTAGACAGGGCAATAAACCACGCGCTGGTGGTTTCAAAGCCCTGTCGCCAGCTAGCTCGATCGGTGAAGCGGTGGGCACCGCGACACCGGGTGTGTCCGTTGTGGTCGAGGAGAGGAAAAAGGGTAGAGCGAGCACTATAATATCTGAACAGGCTCACCCACCGACGATGGAAAGGAGAAAGCCAGGAAGTTCGGCAGTTAGCTCGGCGAAGTCTGAGAGGATCACGAGCGAGAGGGTCCCCTCTCTTTCTCAACAACATCTGGGGCCAGATATTGTAGTTCGGAACTTGCATCAAACAGAGCTTGCATCCACGCCTCCGGTCCGGGACCCTCCGACAAATATACATCCGGGGTCGGCTGTAATAATGGCTTCTCCGCATCTACTAAGCACACACAACCGCACCTTGACTACGTGACATCTGATATCCAGCCTGCATCGCTGAGAAAGGACCTCTTTTCGACTAGAAAGTCACACCATCCAGTAGCCATGGAAATGAGGCCTCGTTCGTCGAAGAAAAGAGCCATCTCAGACACACAGTCCCAGGAGCAGCCGGCGACCAAGCAACAAAAGACCGCTGCTCCTCAGGCCTCAGTAACGGACTTGCTGTCGCAGATTGCGCAGCTTATCGCAGCATCCCAGCAAAGTCAGAAGCAACCCACGGCAGCCTCGGAACACAAGCTGTCCGATGACCTGGGTCGGTCCAGTCATCTGCACGCTCAGATGCAGAAGACCGTGAATCTAATCTGATTCCGTCGGATGGTGAAAGGGATATGGAGGCAAATGACCCTTCCATTTGGGAACAACATATGGTAGCAATGGATTTTATCCATCAATACTTTCCAGAATTTGTTCCAGAGAATCAGACAGTGTCCTTAGGCTCTGACTATATCCGGTCAAAGGAGGATGTCCTTTCCTTTCCAGTGTAGTCAAAACAAGTGTCACAGACTTTTGCTCTCCTTGACGCTATATTTAATCTTTCAAGTTGAAAGAAAAAAAGGCAGCTTTTTATCTTCATCTTCTGTCCGTATACCGTTTATTGGACCGTGTCCATTTAAAACAGTAGGGGAAGGTGTTCAGAGAGTTCCTCTGCATTTGGATGAGCAGGCTGAGGACCTAGATATGTCCTTACCTCCGTCATTCTCGATTCTCTCGGATACAATTGAGGCGGCAATTTCATCTAATAGAGCGAATTTAGACACTATGTCTTACGCAGATCACCTCACGAGAGCTATGGCGCAATGTCTCAATGGGAAGGAATTTGAGGACATTTGTACCTCTTTACAAGTTCTTTCCAGGGATATAATGTCTACCACGTATAACTCCGCCCTTACAGTGGCTAATTTGGAGTTAGACGTGATGGAGCCCTTGCGTCATCATCTTTAATAGATGACAGGGTGAAAAACTCTCTTAGAGTCGATCCTGTATCGGGACACGATATATTTGACGACAAACTTTCTTTGGTTTATGACCAAGCTACAAAGAAAGCGTCTAATACCCTGCTTCTGAAGTCGGCGTCAAATAAACCCCCATCAGCAGAGAAGAGTAAGGCACGAGGTTCAGGACAAAAATCGTCCAGAGGAATCTCCTCGTGAGGATATAGAAGATCCTCTTATAATTACTCTCAGAATCGTCAATTTAGCGACTCAGGTCGGGGGCATGGGTCTGGCCGAGGCAACCGGTTAGACGCCCCCCAAGCCGGTGGGTTGAGGCTCATCACGGGGAGGACTTGGTTTCTCCTTCCGCAGGCCTTGCAGGTCCTACAGGTGATGGTCAGGACCTCTATTGCATCCCAGTTGGCAGAAGGTTATCAAGATTCGAGAGAAACTGGATAACTACAACGGAAGATCGATGGGTGAGAAGTATCATCTCGGACGGCCTAAGGCTCTCGTTCCGCACAAAACTACCGCTAACACGAAGTCCGCTTTGGACTCAACTTCCACGAAATCCTACAAAAAGAGAGTCTCTCCTTTCGGAGGTAGAGTCTCTCTTAGAAAAGGATGCAATAGAAGTCATAGAGAACCAAAAGTCACTAGGTTTCTACAGTCACCTGTTCCTCGTACCGAAGCCAGATGGCTAGTTCCGACCGGTAATAGACTGGAGCTGGATAAACAAGCTTATCGTAGCTCCAAAGTTCTATGGAGACCTTTCGGTCAGTAAGGGCGAGCATATGAGTGAACGACTATGCGGCAAGCATAGATCTAAAAGATGCCTACTTTCATGTCATGGTTCATCCGGCATTCAGAAAGTACCTGCGGTTCCCCGTTCAGGGGACAGTATCTCAGTTCCGAGCAATGTGCTGCGGCCTAGCTCCCTGGGCGTTTCACTCGAATAATGAACTTGGTAATGTCTTATTTCCCAGCTCATTCGTCTGCGGTAACGTCGGCTTACTTGGACGACATTCTTCAGAGGTATGGCAACAAAAATACTCTTCAGAATGATGTTCAGAGTCTGCTATTATTACTCCGACGTCTTGGTTTCATTGTAAATGAGAAGAAGTTGGATCTAGCTCCGTCCAAGTCGTTCATTCACTTGGGGATGAGCTTCGAAACTCACAACAATCTGGTTTGTCGGCCGTTACCCAGAGCGAAATTAGTCAGTTGTTATGCTCACTTTTGTCTACACTGAGACGCCTTAACAGTGAGGGAGTTTATGTGACTGTCGACTGATGGGGTTGTGTGGAGCGGCCGCAGATCTTATTCCAATGGGTCGCTTACGCACACGTCCTCTCCAGATATTCTTTACTGAGAACTGGAGTGTGAAGACGCATTCGCTCGAGACCAATATTGTTTTAACGGACCAAGTAAAACAAAAAGTTCAGATTTGGGCAGATATTCTGTGGTTACCTCAGGGTGTTCCGATGCAACTGCCAGATCCGGCTTTCACGATTATGACGGATGCGAGCCAGACAGGTTGGGGCGCGACCCTGAATCTGACAGACTCGAAGTGCCAGGGTCTTTGGGACCCAGTGTTCCTAGGAAAGCACATAATTATCAAGGAAATGATGTCAGTATGGCTAGCGCTACAACAATGGATTCACATTATAGAGAACGCTCATGTTCAAATATTGTCGGACAATTTGACAGTAGTAGCATATATAAGGAACCAGGGAGGCACTCATTCGATTCCGTTATACGAACTAACGGAAAGAATCCTTCTATTTGTCTTGGGACGTCAAGTTCATCTATCTGTCTGTCATATACCGGGGTCGTCTGAATGTACTAGCAGACTCGCTCTCTCGGAAAGGTCGCCTGTTGCCTTCAGAATGGGCTCTCAACAAGCGAGTGTTCAGACAGATTTGCTACCAGTGGGATCAACCTATGATAGATTTATTTGCGACACACCTCAACAGTCAGTTGCAGACTTACGTGTCGCCATGCCCAGATCCTCGAGTGTACGCAGTAGACGCTCTGTCAATTCCATGGGACGGAATAATAGGATACGCGTATCCTTCAACTCTGTTAATTCAACAGATCTTGTTAAAGATCAAGCAATCTCATTGCAAGATTCTGTTATTAGCATCTCTGTCATCACAGAAACCATGGATCAGTCTTCTCAGGTGTCTGTTATGGGACATGCCGTGGAAGCTTCCTCAACAGGAGGACCTTCTTTATCAGGGGAAGTCACGCACACTGCATCACAACCCGCAAGGTCTCAACCTTCATGTATTTCCATTGTGCAGTCCTTCTTGCATGGCAAGCGTTTTACAGGATGAGCAGTGGATGCAATTTCTAACTGTAGGAGGACCTCCTCTTCGCTGAATTATGCAGCAAAGTGGAGGGTTTTCATCCGTTGGTGTAAGGATCGGTCGATAGACGTTTATGATCCATCCATACCAGACATTGCAAATTTTCTGGTCTACTTGTTTGACATTCTCAAACTGCAGCCCATCACTATTAAGGGCTATAGGTCTATGCTATCAGACACTTATGCACATCATAATAACTTGGATATTGGATCTAATGCTTCTTTATCCAAACGAGTTAGAAATTTCTCTATAGATAGACCTAGAACTTTCAGATTAATTCCGAAGTGGAATTTAGCTTGGGTTCTGTTGAAGCTCAAAGAAGCTCCGTTTGAGCCGTTAGACGTTTGTAGAGTTCAAATTCTTGACCTATAAAACAGCATTTCTCTTGGTGGTATTTTTGGCTAAGAATCAGATTCCTAATGTACGACCTGAGCCTATTATCATAAAGACTCTGCCGTCTACGGCCAACCGTAGACCTTTGCTGTGTCCATTCAGGGCTATGCGCATATATAAACACCGATCAGAGTTTATTAGAAAAGGAAGGAAACGCTTCTTTTTATTATTAATTCCTAACAGAAAAGATATATCTGTTCAATCTGTTGCTAGATGGATTCAGATGGCAATACATATTGCCTATGAAAATCTCTCTCCAGATCAGCGTTCTGTTAATAAGATTTCAGCGCACGAAGTTAGAGCGCTGTCCACTTCTTGGGCCTATTCTAACAGTATAGCCATTACTAATCTCATGAAAGCTCCGTACTGGACACAGCCTTCTACATTTACAAAGTTTTACCTTAGAAATATAGAGTCCACCTCCGGTGACCTTAGGTGTTTAGGTCCTTTATCTATTGCTCAGAATGTCGTCCACTAAAGGATTACAGCTATAGTTATTTAGGCTTTCCGTTCCAGCAGTGACAATGTTCTGCGGCCCTCTTCGTTCTGCGGTTATGTGACCCAGAACAAGGGGAGGGGGGGGGGGGGACTGTTTTCCCTTAATATCATCTGGCTTTATAGTGAAAAGCAAGGGAAGACCTCCACCGGTGTCAGTAGTTCCGAGTCGGTGCTGGGATGGTTTTAATGTGTAGCTCAGTGGAAGCAGTTATTATGTCATTGATGTAATATTTTTAAAGTGTAGCTCAGTGTGAAGCATTTGTATATGTCGCGTGTCAAACGAGCATTAATATACAATCCTCGGACACTTTTAAATGAGTATAAAGAGTCTCATTCTCTGGACTATCTTTATATATTGGCTTCCCTTCACGGAATTAGCATAATGGGTTATGCTGGCATTAAAAATGGAGAATTATATATTGTGTAATGCTCTATTACATTGTTGATGTTATGTCTTTCTTATTTCAAATAAATATGAAAGACATGTAGTTCCGTTCTATCCTGTTCTCCTGTAGGAGATATTCTTTAAGAAGTGATTGAGTAATTGGATTTTCCTTTATGTCCTAGGCCCTCCAACCTATTTACTTTTCATCTAAGTCTGGGCCATTGGTTATTGTGTAAAAATATTATAAATTCATAGTAATTTGTATATTTTTATACCAATGGCCCAGATGGGGACAGCCCGCCCATGAGTGGGCACTCATACCTCCCCAGTGATTATAACGTTTAACAGGCACTGTAGAAGGAATGATATTTGGCGCCAATTTCGATGCTTCCTGGACACTGCGCATGCGCAGATGTCAAATGTATGGAGGACCACATAAGACATGAAATTTTCGGTTTTACATGCAAATTTGGGGGATTGGTGGGCGAATTTGTGTTTGGCCCTGGATATTTTTGAATTAGCACCAGCTAAGTCTGGGCCATTGGTAAGTTTAAAAATATACAAATTACTATGAATTTATAATTTTCCAAACCGAGAGGCTGATTTAAACCAAATTTGATGTGAAGTATTATTGGGTCATAAGTACTTGATTTATGGCAAAAAAGTATTTTCAAAGTGCCCCATGGGAACCACATGAGCTAAAAATAGAGAAAAATTAAAATGCCCAATCTCCAAAACTGCACGCCTCTGAGAATTCTTATTTGGTGTGACGCTTCCTTAGGACCAGCAGGATGGAATGGTCCAAAAAAATTGCTATCGGTTTTATCATGGGGTACTTTTGAAAAAATGCTGAGTCAGCATTTTTTAACACTGTGAGTAATGGGGAAAACATTTAAGACTTATCTTCTCCCAAACCACTGCTCCAAAAGCTTTCAAATTTCACATATAACATCTTTGGAAGATTGTTTCACATGTTTGTTGAAATCAAATCCCTGGGTCCATATTTGGGCTCTCTATGGGAGCCCAAATGTTTAAATTAGTGCAGAATGAGGAATATTCTTTAAAAATCTTCTTCTTCAGATCCACCAATCTGAATCTTTTGATATTTGGTATGCAGCATTCTTAAGGGGGTGAGATTCACGTTTGTTCAAGCCAGGTCTATGGGTTTATATTTGGGCATCCTGTGGGAACCTGAATTATAACTTAGTTCAATATGAGGAATTGTCTTTAAAAATCTTCTTGTTCAGATCCAGCAGTCGGAATGTTTTGATATTTGGTATACAACATCCTTAGAGAGGTGTGATTCAAATTTATTCAAGCCAAGTCTCTGAGTCCATATTTGGGATCCCCGTGGGAGACCGAATTGTAACTTAGTTAAATATGAGGAACATTCGTTAAAAATCTTCTCCTTCACATCCACTTGATAGAATCTTTTGATATTTGGTATGCCGCATCCTTAGGGGGTGAGATTCATGTTTGTTCAAGCCAAGTCTCTGGGTTCATATTTGGGCTCCCTGTTGGAGCACGAATTATAACTTAGTTCAGTATGAGGAATTTTCTTTAAAAATCTTCTTGTTCAGATCCAGCTGTTGGAATGTTTTGATATTTGATATATAACATCCTTAGGGAGGTGTGATTCAAGTTTGTTCAAGCCAAGTCTCTGAGTCCATAGGGCTTCCCGTGGGAGACCGAATTGTAACTAAGTTCAATATGAGGAACATTTTTACAAATTTTCTTCACATCCACCAGTCAGAATCTTTTGATATTTGGTATGCAGCATCCTTAGGGGGTGAGATTCAAGTTTGTTCAAGCCAAGTCTCTGGGTTCATATTTGGACTCCCTATGGGAGCCCGAATTATAACTTAGTTTGATATGAGGAATATTCTTCAAAAATCTTCTTCTTCACATCAACCAGTCAGAATCTTGATATTTGGTATACAGCATCCTTACAAAGGTGAGATTCAAGTATGTTCAAGCCAAGTCCCTGGGTTGATATTTGGGCTACCTGTGGGAATATTCTTTAAAAATTATATGAGGAATATTCTTTAAAAATCTTCTTTTTTTAGATCCACTGGTCAGAATCTTTGGATATTTGGTATACACTTTTCTTAGCAAGGGAAGATTCCCTGGGTTGATATTTAGGCTACCATGTCAGGTGAGCACCCTCAGGCCCCCTGGGGCCTCTTTTTAAATTACCATCTTAAAAGAATTTCTCCCCCCAAAAATAGCATCAACTAATATGCTATCTGATCGGATCTCACTTTAGCGAGATTGTACATTAGTTGTTGAATATGCAGATGTGCTTAATGTTCTTGTACATAGTATTTGCTTGTTTGTGACTCTTTGTATGTACATGTAGGATAAAGAATTTAATTTTAATGGAAATAAATACTTTGTCAATTTCAGATTCCTGTAGCTTGCAAATCATGTCACTGTGGTCATTCATTCTGTATGAAGAGTCGAAGTGTTATAAAATGTGAAGATCCAGGTGACTTTCTTTCCGTAATTTCATAATCGTAATGATCTTTTAATAAATACCTGTTTTGTAGCACAATTTAAGTGTTACAGAGTTATTGCCCTTGAAGTCATCTTCTTACTATCCATTCATCAGAATATTTTGTTATTGATATTCAACATCCTTTATATGAGGTCAGATTAAAGTTTGTTAAAATCATGTCCTTGGGCTTATATCTCATATTTAGGCTCCCCATTGAAGCCAGAATTTTAACTTTTGCAGTATAAGGCAAATTCTTAAAACAAATTTTTTTCTTCAGATCCCCAGTCATAATCTATTGATATTTGCCATACAGCATCATGGGACTCAGATTCAAGTCTGTTGAAATCAAGTCACTTATATTTGTTAGGATTTCTTTTTTTTTAAACTTCTTCAGATCCATTAGTCAAAATCTTTTGATATTTGATATACAGCATCCTTATGGGGGGAGGGGGGCAGATTCAAGTTTGTTCAAATCAATTCCCTGGGTTCTATTTGGACTCCTTATCAGAACCCAAATTTTAGTGTAGTACTATATGAGGAAAATTATGTAAAAATATTTTTATTCAGATCCACCAGTCAGAATCTTTTGATATTGGAAAAACGGGATCCTTATGGTGGTCAGATTGAAGTTTCTTCAAATCCTATCCCTGGTAGCTTGATTTGGCTCCCTTTTGGTGCCTGAATTTTTAACTTAGTGCAGTGTATGGAAAATTCTTGAAAAGTCTTCTTCAGATCACATTAAAGTTTGTTCAAATCAAGTCCCTTGGTTCATATTTGAGTTCCCTGTGGTAACCAAAATTTTTACTGTGTGCAATATGAGGAAAATTAAAAAAAAAAATTTCTCCCAATGGGAACCCAGGGAAGTGAAGCAGTGCTTGTTATCTTTGGTAAAGAAACTCTGTTTTATTGGTAAAATAGGACCCAGTTGCCTGTGCCTGTGGTGGAAATCCTCTAAAATGGGCAACATGGGGCGGGGGGATATAAATGATTGCCTGGACTTGACTTCATATCCATGTTACGGTCACGATTGGCCATTGTGCAGAAGTGTGTACTCTTACCAAATAAATATATAATCTTCTTTAGATCCACCAGTCAAAAATCTTTTGATGTTTAGGAAACAGGATTATTGGAAGGGGCAGGGGGTGGGGGGGGGGGGGGGGAGGGGCAGATTAAAGTTTGTTTAAATCAACTCCCTGGGTTCTTACTAAGGCTCCTTGTGGAAGCCAGAATGTTAGCTTGATGCAATTTTAAGAACAGTCTTTAAAACAATCTTCTTCAGGCATAACCGAAGGCCGTAGGTGGTAGAGATGGAAACTGAAGGTAGGATTACCATACTGAACGCAACATTTTTAAAAACACAAAAGTTCAAATTACTGTAATGCCTCCATGTGCTTTCCGCATACCTGTTCCGTGTGGGTTTTTGTAACAGAGTGCAATTGCCTCAGGCATATTTTTAGTCAGCTAAAGTAACCTAGTTCGGGAGTCAAGAGATCAGCTTTGTATTGGTTTTAGTCATGTATAATTTTTGCTGAATTTTCGACCGTTTTAGCAGACTGTGGGATGGAGATTATACACAAATACAATGAGTTTGGGCACTTGGAGCTTGGATGCCCAAACCTGTGTACCGGTTCAAATCAAGTTTCTGCATTCATAATTGGTTTCCTTATGGGAACATGAAGATTAACTTAGTGCAATGTGAGGAATATTCTTTAAAAATCTTCTTTTTCAGATCCACCAATAAGAATTTTTCATATTTGGTATATAATCTTCTTACTTGGGTCATGTTCATGTTTGTTCAAATCAAGTTCCTATTATCAAGTCTTCAGTTAGTTTAACCCTTTATACTTTAATCCTCTGTGGAAATTTGTAATTTCATGTTCATATAAAGCATTTGTAATAATACAATTTTCTTTTGAGAACTCTTGAGATGTTTTGGCAGGGCTTGTTCTCTCAAACCACTGCCCTAGTCAGTGAAAAAAAGTATATGACTAATTATTTTTAAAAAATTCTTAAAGCTATTTTTGAAGAATCCATGGGCCTATGTTAAGTCAGCACTTCAGGCTCCTTGGGCCAATGGGGCCTATTGTCTTTGATTTGTGACTATACTGCACTGACTGGAAGTATGTGAAGTAAAAGAGGGAAAAAGGACATGGGTGGGCTTATTTTTGAGGGGGCAAGGCCGGCATGAGAATTTGGATGCAAAGTTGACACAAAGTTAAGTGACTTGGTCAAACCCAGAACAAAGATGCAGTAACCCTTTACTTTATGAATCGATCACATATGCCCACGTGATTGACAAAATAAACAGTTGAAGACAAAAAAGATCCCAAGATCAGCCCAAGAGTGCTTCAGTCGAGGCTCTTTTTTTCAGCCCGGACAATTTTTGCATGAAGTTTTGTCATTCAACCGTGACAACCACAGAGGCACATCACATAGATTTATGAAGGGATTTCATTATGTTCCATTTTGGTCGTGATCGGTCAGCAGTGACAGCTGCGTGGATTCAAAATTGAAAAACATTTAGCACAGTCTACAGGTCATATTTATGAAGGGATTTCATTGTAACTTGGTGGGATGACTCTGTATAATGTCTAGATGAGAATGCCCTATTTTGTATGGTTTGGTCAACCATGACGGCCACAGAGACACGTCACCTAGATTCCTTTAGCACAGTCTGCAGGTTGCATTTATGAAGGGATTTCACTGTAAATTGGTAGGATGACTTAGGATAATGTCTAGATGAGAATGTCCAATTTTGGTCATGATTGGTCAACTGTGACAGCCCTAAGGGCACATGACCTAGATTTGTTTAACACAATCCACAGTTCATATTTATGAAGCAATTTCATTGTAACTTGGTAGGATGACTTGGTATGTCTAGATAAGACTGTCCGATTTTGGTCACAATCGGTCAGCCATTGCAGCCGCTTGGGCACATAACCTAGATTCCTTAAGCACTGTCTACAGGTCGTATTCATAAAGGGATTTCATTGTAATTTGGTTGGATGGCTCGGTATGATATCTAGATGACTCTTCTATTTTGGTCACGTTCGGTCAACCGTACTGTAACTTGATAACTTTGGTTGACATACTTTAACTGTGAGGGCCACATCAACCCAGGCCTCAATTCTTTAGTACAGCCTACAACTCAGATTATTCTTGTTAAAAACATAGCATGTCTGGTACAGAACTTAACATATTAATTATACCCCCGCAAACAAAGTTTGGGGGGGTATATAGGAATCACCCTGTCCATTTGTCTGTCTGTCCATCCTTATAAGCACAACTCCTCCTAAACCGTTTGAAGAATTTTCATGAAACTTTACACAATGGAAGAACTCCATATGGAGATGTGCACGAAGCAATATAATTCCGTTCTGACATTTCCAAGGGGAGATAATCTAACTTATACATTTCAGGCGCTGGGGGGTATCATTTTGTGAGCTTGCTCACAGTACCTCTAGTTATCACAGTTCTTGTCTTATTTCATAATCCTTTCATAAACATTGAACATTATCCTTTTCCTCGCACACTACGTGCAGTCAAGTTAAGCTGCAGTGTCATTGACACTTTCATTTATATCTTAACGGGATTTCCTCATGTATAATTATACAAACTAACGTGCGATCTCACCAAGGCGAGATTGCACATTAGTTGTCACAGCTTATATTTTTATACTGTACCAATGACCCAGACATAGCTGGTGCTAACTCTTAAAATATAGGGCCAAACACAAATTTTGCCCCCCAATCCCCAATATTTGCATCTAAAACTAAAGAAAACATGTCCTGAAAGGCCCTCCACACTTCGCCCCTACTGCGCATGCGCAGTGTCAAGGACGTTCCGAAATTGGCGCCATTAATCATTCTAAGTTTGGCCCTTCATCAGTTAACATCTGACTGATCTTTGTGCTTATAAATCTCAGTTTAAATGATGCCAGACACATAAATATTAGTGAAATGGTGATTCTAAGGAGGATAGAGAAGGAGGAGAGGAAAAGAATGTGTGACAGAATATTATCAGGGCTGTAACTTAAAATTTTTTAATGAAATTATGTTAAGTTACCTATTTTCAAGGCAGCAGCCATTTTGTTGTCATTCTGATATTTTTATACTGTACCAATGACCCAGACATAGCTGGTGCTAACTCTTAAAATATAGGGCCAAACACAAATTTTGCCCCCCAATCCCCAAAATTTGCATCTAAAACTAAAGAAAACATGTCCTGAAAGGCCCTCCACACTTCGCCCCTACTGCGCATGCGCAGTGTCAAGGACGTTCCGAAATTGGCGCCATTCATCATTCTAAGTTTGGCCCTTCATCAGTTAACATCTGACTGATCTTTGTGCTTTTAAATCTCAGTTTAAATGATGCCAGACACATAAATATTAGTGAAATGGTGATTCTAAGGAGGATAGAAAAGGAGGAGAGGAAAAGAATGTGTGACAGAATATTATCAGGGCTGTAACTTAAAATTTTTTAATGAAATTATGTTAAGTTACCTATTTTCAAGGCAGCAGCCATTTTGTTGTCATTCTGATTATTTAGTTACAATGTTTTTTCAAGTGTTTTTCCTCTCTCCCTGTCCTTTAAGTTCCCCCTTGCTATTCTCCCATGCTTTTGGCATAATTTCTGTAATTATTATTACTAAAATTTCTTGGGAGTTTTAGCTGAATAACAGAATGAATTCTGTTCTTTCCCCTTGTTTACGTCTTCACCTACGGGTGGTTAGGCGTTGTGTTCTGCATCTACCATCTGATGTTCTGCAGTTTCTTCCCTGGAAGTCTCTGTTTTGCATCAGATGGTGTTTTTTTGGTAACTGATTTCGGGCCTGGGTGCCTGGAGTCTTATTTTAGTGTTTTTACACTCATTGTTTTCATTTACAACAGCCCTCTGTGTGAGGGGGGGATTTCTAAATAATAATATCTTTAGGTTATTTTAATCATAACTAGATACATTATTATTGTTCGTAAGTGTTGAATAAATTGTTTAAAATATTTTTAAAATTTTTGTCCACACTTAGGCTTGGGATCCATTGGGGCTCAACGTTACTTTTCAGAAACTTGGGCTGTTCTGAAAAAATATTTTTTCAAAATATTTTGATTTCAGTTATTTTTTCTATATTAATGGATCATATTATTATTATGTATTTTGATTGCCAGGGGTTAGTGCGAGTACCAGGACTTGTTTTCTTTTCACATTGAAAGGATATTGATCAATTGTTTTAAGAGGAAGTCTTCCTCTGACCTTATTATCATTCTATATGTGGTCAGTGTACTCGCATTAACTCCTGTTCTGTATCGTATGATTTCGATGACAATATGGGAAGCGTATGTCACGGTATGTTGTTGGGGATTTGGACACTCCGGTCCTTTCCCCGCAGGGTCACTCTACTTTATCAATTTCTATTTCAGACGATCAAGATTAGGGTGATGTATCTGTGATGTCTTCCAACAGTGTGCCTCCGTCGTCACAATTAATGAAGGGCTAGCGGAAAAGTGCTCATGTAATACGTCAATTGCCTAAGAGGACCCTAGTAGGTTCGACGGCCTTTGACGTCCGCTAGCTCGCCCGGTGTAGCGTCCATTCACCAAATGGTTCGGCAGCCGGGTTCGTCCGTTGCGGTCTAGAAGGAATTTTGGGGTGATGCGAGCACTATAAAATTAACTTAATGCACACCCAGTGACGGCGGATCGGAGGGAGAACGGAGGAAGCCTTTTAGTCCGGTTCATAGCTCGTTCCGGTCCATCCGGACGGCAAGCGAGAGAGGCCCCTCTCTCGTTCAACAACATCTGGCCCCAGATGTTGTGGTACAAATGTGTCGTTAGCGGAGCATACGTCCGTCGCTCGGGACGCTCCGTTGTATAGGCAGTCCGCTGAGACTGCTAAGGCTTCCTCTTCTCGTCAGCGCACACGACCGCACCTTGGCTGCGTGACCGCCGATATATTACCAGCTTCGCCGATCAAGGATTCTTCGGCGACCAGGTCACACCATCCGGCAGCCAGGGATTCGAGACCGATGGACTCCGGACGTTCGCATAGGAAAAGTATGCGGGAGCCATCTGATGCGGAGCTGCCCTTGGCGAAGCAGCGATAGACTGCGCCTCCGCAGGTCTCGACGCCGGACATTCTTGTGCACATAGCACAGCTTATCGCAGCATCCCAGCAGCCGACAGAAACGGTGTCGGATCGAGAATTATCCGACAGCGCTGGGTCGGTAGCCGGGGACTCGAGGCCTGCAGACTCCGGACGTTCGCATAGGAAGTGTGCGGGAGTCAACGTACACGGAGCTTCCAGCGGCAATGCATCGTAAGTCCGCTATTGCACAGGCCTCGGGAACGGACGTGCTTTCCTTAATAGCACAGTTTATCGCAGCATCCCAGCATCAACTGAATCTGTCGCATATATTTTATCCGACGATGCTGGGTCGGGACGCTCCGCGGAAGCGGGTACGGACGTCCGAAAGTTTCATCCGGTCCGACGGGATACCGAAAGGGATTCGGTGGATTTCAAGCTTTCCCTTTCGGAACAACATATGCTGCGATGCCGGATAAGAAACTGATAGCGTCGGTGGACTTAGAAATTTTTTGGTTCGGTTCAGGGACATCGTCCCTCAGTTCCGACATAGTCCAATAATGTCACACAACTTTCGAATTATTGAACGACGCTATATATATTATTATTTTATGCTTGCTATCCAAGCATTTCTGGTTTCTTGTTCGAAGAGTTATGGAGATGTCTTTCAAAAGTGTGCCTCTGTCGTCATAGTTAATGAGGAGTTAGCGGCAATAAGTGCTCATGGAATATGTCTATCGCTTACGGAGTGACATTCGCTAGCTCACCCGGTGTAGCGTACATTCATCGAATGGTTCGGCTGCCGGGTTCGTCCGTTGCGGTCTAGAAAGGAGATTTGGGTGATGCGAGCACTTTAATTACTTTAGTACTCACCCAGTGACGGCAGATTGAGGACAGATCGGAGGAAGCCAACAACATAGGGGACCGCATGTTGTGGTTCAGATATTTTACATTCGGAGCATATGTCCGTTGCTCGGGACGCTCCGTTATATTGACAGTCCGAGAGACTGTCTTTAATGCTTCCTCATCCTCACAGCAGGGCACACGACCGCACATTGGCTACGTGACCTCGAGTATCCGATCAGTTTCGGCATTCAGTGATTCCACAGCGAATAGGTCGCGCCATCCGGTAGCCAAGGGACACGAGGCCTATACACTCCGTTCGCTCGCATATTGGAAGTATGCACGGGGTAACGATCTCGGAGCTTCTTGCGGCAATGCATCGTAAGACCGCTGCTCCTCAGGCCTCAGTGACGGACGTGCTATCCGAGTTAGCACAGTTGTTTCGCAGCATCCCAGCAATTGACGGTTTCTCGGTCGAATCAGGAATTATCCGACGGCGCTGGGTCGGTGCGGTCCGCGGTTACATCAAGCTACGGACGACCGAACGCTTTATAGGGTCCGACAGGATGGCGAAAGGGATTCGAAAGATTTCGAGTTTTCCCTTTAGTAGTATCGGAAGATGCCTTTCATATCTTCTGGCATTTCTTCCAGTGATTATTTTTCGGACTTCATTGCTGCGATCTTGGATAAGAGACTTATAGCGTCATTGGACTCGGATTTTTCGATCGGTACAGGGACTTTGTCCCTGACTTACCGACGCAGTCCAATATTGTCATTACAACATGTGTTTTATTTTTCGACGCTATATATTTATATATATATACAAGCCTGCTACTAAGCATGATAGTTTAGTTTCTTGTCCGCGTGGCTCATTTCTGCCATTTTATCTTTTTTACATATAGTTTATTTTGGCAGAGCAGGGCATACCGAGAGTTCATATGCATCTAGACGGTGTGATTAAAGACTGCATATATTCTTTTTCGCCGTTTATGTCTTTTCCAATTTCAATGTTGGGAACGACATTATGTATAGTAGACTTAACTTAGACGCTTTATTATACGTAATCCGCCTTACTGAGGCGTTATCATTACGTCTTCAAGAAAAGATTTACGGGATATTATTCTCAATGTAATTTCTTTTGAGGGCAGTAGTTTGTTCACGTATAACTCCGCCCTTCAGTGGCTGATTGGGGTTGGTTAGACGTGATGCAGCCCTAGCTACATCCACGCGTGGATAGTAGGTTTAGAACTCTCTCAGAGTCGCTTCGTTCTCGGAGGAGCTTCTCTTCGACGGCAACTTTCCGGCAATCCATGAATTGCTTGATTTATACATTCTCTTGTCTATCTAGTGTTACAAGAGATTCAGACTGGGGCAAACATTCGGTGGTTGACTCAGAGAGTGCCGCCGCAGTTGCCGGACCCGAGTGTGGCTGTTATGACGGTTGCCAGTCAAACAGATTGGGATATATACTGATCCCTGCGGATTCGAAGTGCCAGAGTCTTTGGGTTCCGCAGTCTTTTAGCTATCAGTTTAACTTCCGCGGAATAATGTTTTTTAGGCTTGCTTTATGTCATTGCATGAACATTATTCAGAAACGCATGCCCAAATTCCTGTCCTTTAATTCGACAGTAGTGGCGTATCTCCGGAACCAGGGAGGCACTCTTTCGTTTCCGTTATTCAATTTAATGGAAAGAATCCGTCTGTTGGTTATAGTACACCAAGTTCAGTTTTGATCCGTCATATTCTGGGTCGTCTGATTGTTTTAACGCACTCCCGTTCTCTTACGGGTCGCTTGTTGCTGTCAGAATGGACTCTCAACAAACAAGTATTCAATCAGATTTGCTATCTATGGGAGCGCCCAATGATGTTTTATTTATGACACAGCTTGCTAATCATTTGCAGACGTATGTGTTGGCTTGTCCAGATCTCTGAGCTAATACTGTTAACGCTCTATTGATCTATAGGACGGAATGATAGGATACGCGTATCCTCCGGCGCTGTTGTTTTAGCAGGTATTGCTAAGATAAACAACCACAATACATTTCTGTTGATAGCATCTCTATCTTCACAGAGATCATGAGTAATTTACTCTCTTGTCTACTGTGGATCTTAACGTGAAATCTTCCTCTATGTGAGGATCTTTTTTCACTGGGTAAATCGTGTCATCTTTATCACAACCAGCAAGGTCGCAACCTTCATGTATTCCGTTGTGTGGTCCGTATTGCATTGTAAGCACTGTACTGGACGAGCTTTGGACGCGATTTCTTACTATAGGAGATCCTCTTCTTCGCTATTCTATGCGACTAAAGTGGAGGCTCTTCCGTCGTGGTGTAGGGATCATTATGTTCATATGGTTGATCCCTCCATACTACTCATTGCAACTTTTTAGTATACTTGTTTAACAAGATCTACTGCAGCCTGTTATTATTTAGGTTATAGGTTTATGTTACCTCATACCTATGCACTCTATGATAGTTTACAATTGAGTCTTTTGTCTCTTTATCTAAGTCAGTTAGTAACTTTTTGATAAATAGACTTAGAATCTTTAGATTAAATTCCTATACGGATTTTAACTTCAGGTTCTTATTTAGCTAAGTAATCATTTGAGCCTCTGGAAACAGTAGTTTTCAAATTCTGACCTTTAGACAGTAATTCTGTTGATTTCTCTTTTACTGTAGAGTCAGTGAGTTTCATGCACTATCGATGGATGATTTTCACTTTCATAGTTTTGGAATCAATACTTCCGTTACTATTTAGGTTGGATTGTTGCATAAGAGTTAGGCTCCTATTATCCGGAACCTATTATTTTAAGGTCCTTCCGTCTTCGTATGGGCATAGGCCTTTACTCTTTCCGGGCACAGTTTATGTATTTATAAACAGATATCCGTTTATTACAAGGGCGTAAGCTTCTTCTGTCTTTGATGTCTAGTAGAAGGACGTTACGCTCCATTTTATTGTTAATGGATTCTATTAACTAGCGTACTGCTTATGGTATATCATTGGCTTAGCAGTTGTGCTTAAGATTTCGGCTCATGAAGTAAGAGTTCTTCTACTTCTTGGGCTTACATTAATAGTGTTGCTATTATAGATTTTTGAAGGCTGCTCATTGCGCTCAGCCATCCATTCATGAATTTTATCTCAGAAATATCGAGTCCATTTCTGGAGGCCTCTATTGTTAGGTCTATTATCTACTGCTCAGAATGTCATTCACTTAACAGTTGCTACTATAGCTAGGTAGGCTGTCTGTTTCGGCAGTGTCTCCGTTCGGCTGCCCTCTTCGCTCTGGGCTATTTGACCCAGGGCAAGAAAAAGGGGGGGGGGGGGGGGGAGGGTGTTCCTTTGGGTCACCTGTTTTTACTATGAAAACAAGGGGATACCTCCTCCGGAGTTAGTAATTCTGAGCTGTTATTGGGATGGTTGTTTAGTGAGAAGTTTAAGTTTATAAAATTCATTCAAGTCTTAGTTTTTAAAGTATAGCTTTTGAATATTGCATATGTCAACGGACATGATTATGCAATTCTCACACACTTTTAGGAGTATAAGAGTCTCTATTCTCTAGACTTACTTTATTATTGGCTTACTTTAAAAATTATTAGTATAAGGATTATTGGATATTAATAGAGTACATGGATGTATGAAGCTCAATTTTTGGAAGGTGTTGTATCTTTCTAATTTATCATAAATAAGAAAGATACATGTAAGGCCTATTACTTCTTTTCCCTACAGGGGATGACTCTATTTTATTTTATTGAGCGTATTCCATTTTGCTCTATGTCCTTGGCCCTCCAGCCTTTTTACTATTCAGCTATGTCTGGGTCATTGGTACAGTATAAAAATGTTAAAAAATTTATAGTAATTTATATATTTTTTATACTTACCAATGACCCAGACGGGGATGGCCCTCCCAGGAGTTGGGAACTCTTGCCTCCCCGCTGAGTACATAGCGCTTACCAGGCACTGGTTATTAGAATGATGAATGGCGCCAATTTCGGAACGTCCTTGACACTGCGCATGCGCAGTAGGGGCGAAGTGTGGAGGGCCTTTCAGGACATGTTTTCTTTAGTTTTAGATGCAAATTTTGGGGATTGGGGGGCAAAATTTGTGTTTGGCCCTATATTTTAAGAGTTAGCACCAGCTATGTCTGGGTCATTGGTAAGTATAAAAAATATATAAATTACTATAAATTTTATAACTTTTTAGTTACACTGTTTTTTTATGTGTTTTCCTCTCTCCCTGTCCTTTAAGTTCCCCCTTGCTATTCTCCCATGCTTTTGGCATAGTTTCTGTAATTATTATTACTAAAATTTCTTGGGAGTTTTAGCTGAATAACAGAATGAATTCTGTTCTTTCCCCATGTTTACGTCTTCACCTACGGGTGGTTAGGCGTTGTGTTCTGCATCTACCATCTGATGTTCTGCAGTTTCTTCCCTGGAAGTCTCTGTTTTGCATCAGATAGTGTATTTTTGGTAACTGATTTCGGGCCTGGGTGCCTGGAGTCTTATTTTAGTGTTTTTACACTCATTGTTTACATTTACAACAGCCCTCTGTGTGAGGGGGGGGGATTTCTAAAAAATAATATCTTTATGTTATTTTAATCATAACTAGATACATTATTATTGTTCGTAAGTGTTGAATAAATTGTTTAAAATATTTTTAAAATTTTTGTCCACACTTAGGCTTGGGATCCATTGGGGCTCAACGTTACTTTTCAGAAACTTGGGCTGTTCTGAAAAAATATTTTTTCAAAATATTTTGATTTCAATTATTTTTTCTATATTAATGGATCATATTATTATTATGTATTTTGATTGCCAGGGGTTAGTGCGAGTACCAGGACTTGTTTTCTTTTCACATTGAAAGGATATTGATCAATTGTTTTAAGAGGAAGTCTTCTCTGACTTTATTATCATTCTATATGTGGTCAGTGTACTCGCATTAACTCCTGTTCTGTATCGTATGATTTCGATGACAATATGGGAAGCGTATGTCACGGTATGTTGTTGGGGATTTGGACACTCCGGTCCTTTCCCCGCAGGGTCACTCTACTTTATCAATTTCTATTTCAGACGATCAAGATTAGGGTGATGTATCTGTGATGTCTTCCAACAGTGTGCCTCCGTCGTCACAATTAATGAAGGGCTAGCGGAAAAGTGCTCATGTAAATACGCCAATTGCCTAAGAGGACCCTAGTAGGTTCGACGGCCTTTGACGTCCGCTAGCTCGCCCGGTGTAGCGTCCATTCACCGAATGGTTCGGCAGCCGGGTTCGTCCGTTGCGGTCTAGAAGGAATTTTGGGGTGATGCGAGCACTATAAATTAACTTAATGCACACCCAGTGACGGCGGATCGGAGGGAGAACGCAGGAAGCCTTTTAGTCCGGTTCATAGCTCGTTCCGGTCCATCCGGACGGCAAGCGAGAGAGGCCCCTCTCTCGTTCAACAACATCTGGCCCCAGATGTTGTGGTACAAAATGTGTCGCAAGCGGAGCATACGTCCGTCGCTCGGGACGCTCCGTTGTATAGGCAGTCCGCTGAGACTGCTAAGGCTTCCTCTTCTCGTCAGCGCACACGACCGCACCTTGGCTGCGTGACCGCCGATATATTACCAGCTTCGCCGATCAAGGATTCTTCGGCGACCAGGTCACACCATCCGGTAGCCAGGGACACGAGGCCTGCAGACTCCGGACGTTCGCATAGGAAGTGTGCGGGAGTCAACGTACACGGAGCTTCCGGCGGCAATGCATCGTAAGACCGCTACTGCACAGGCCTCGGCAACGGACGTGCTTTCCTTAATAGCACAGTTTATCGCAGCATCCCAGCATCAACTGAATCTGTCGCATATATTTTATCCGACGATGCTGGGTCGGGACGCTCCGCGGAAGCGGGTACGGACGTCCGAAAGTTTCATCCGGTCCGACGGGATACCGAAAGGGATTCGGAGGATTTCGAGCTTTCCCTTTCGGAACAACATATGCTGTTGTGTATGTCATCTGACTTGGTCTTCTACAGCTTCTTTCGTCGGACCAGAATGCTGCGATGCCGGATAAGAAACTGATAGCGTCGGTGGACTTAGAAATTTTTGGTTCGGTTCAGGGACATCGTCCCTCAGTTCCGACATAGTCCAATAATGTCACACAAACTTTCGAATTATTGAACGACGCTATATATATTATTATTTTATGCTTGCTATCCAAGCATTTCTGGTTTCTTGTTCGAAGAGTTATGGAGATGTCTTTCAAAAGTGTGCCTCTGTCGTCATAGTTAATGAAGAGTTAGCGGCAATAAGTGCTCATGGAATATGTCTATCGCCTACGGAGTGACATTCGCTAGCTCACCCGGTGTAGCGTACATTCATCGAATGGTTCGGCTGCCGGGTTCGTCCGTTGCGGTCTAGGAAGGAGATTTGGGTGATGCGAGCACTTTAATTACTTTAGTACTCACCCAGTGACGGCAGATTGAGGACAGATCGGAGGAAGCCTGTTAGTCCGGTTCCTGGCTTGTCCAGGTCCGTCCGGGCTGTGAGCGAGAGAGGTCCCTCTCTCGCCCAACAACATAGGGGACCGCATGTTGTGGTTCAGATATTTTACATTTGGAGCATATGTCCGTTGGTCGGGACGCTCCGTTATATTGACAGTCCGAGAGACTGTCTTTAATGCTTCCTCATCCTCACAGCAGGGCACACGACCGCACATTGGCTACGTGACCTCGAGTATCCGATCAGTTTCGGCATTCAGTGATTCCACGGCGAATAGGTCGCGCCATCCGGTAGCCAAGGGACACGAGGCCTATACACTCCGTTCGCTCGCATATTGGTAGTATGCACGGGGTAACGATCACGGAGCTTCCAGCGGCAATGCATCGTAAGACCGCTTCTCCTCAGGCCTCAGTGACGGACGTGCTATCCGAGTTAGCACAGTTGTTTCGCAGCATCCCAGCAATTGACAGTTTCTCGGTCGAATCAGGAATTATCCGACGGCGCTGGGTCGGTGCGGTCCGCGGTTGCATCAGCTACGGACGACCGAACGCTTTATAGGGTCCGACAGGATGGCGAAAGGGATTCGAAAGATTTCGAGTTTTCCCTTTAGTAGTATCGGAAGATGCCTTTCATATCTTCTGGCATTATCTTCCAGTGATTATTATTTCGGACTTCATTGCTGCGATCTTGGATAAGAGACTTATAGCGTCATTGGACTCGGATTTTTCGATCGGTTCAGGGACATTGTCCCTGACTTACCGACGCAGTCCAATATTGTCATTACAACATGTGTTTTATTTTTCGACGCTATATATATATATATATACAAGCCTGCTACTAAGCATGATAGTTTAGTTTCTTGTCCGCGTTGCTCATTTCTGCCATTTTATCATTTATACAAATAGTTTATTTTGGCAGAGCAGGGCATACCGAGAGTTCATATGCGTCTAGACGGTGTGATTAAAGACTGCATATATTCTTTTTCGCCGTTTATGTCTTTTCCAATTTCAATGTTGGGAACGACATTATGTATGGTAGACTTAACTTAGACGCTTTATTATACGTAATCCGCCTTACTGAGGCGTTATCATTACGTCTTCAAGAAAAGATTTACGGGATATTATTCTCAATGTAATTTCTTTTGAGGGCAGTAGTTTGTTCACGTATAACTCCGCCCTTCAGTGGCTGATTGGAGTTAGTTAGACGTGACGCAGCCCTAGCTACATCCACACGCGTGGATAGTAAGGTTAAGAACTCTCTCAGAGTCGCTTCGTTCTTGGAGGAGCTTCTCTTCGACGGCAACTTTTCGGCAATCCATGAATTGCTCGATTTATACGTTCTCTTGTCTATCTAGTGTTACAAGAGATTCAGACTGGAGCAAACATTCGGTGGTTGACTCAGAGAGTGCCGCCGCAGTTGCCGGACCCGAGTGTGGCTGTTATGACGGTTGCCAGTCAAACAGATTGGGATATAATACTGATCCCTACGGATTCGAAGTGCCAGGGTCTTTGGGTTCCGCAGTCTTTTAGCAATCAGTTTAACTTCCGCGGAATAATGTTTTTTAGGCTTGCTTTATGTCATTGCATGAACATTATTCAGAAACGCATGCCCAAATTCCTGTCCTTTAATTCGACAGTAGTGGCGTATCTCCGGAACCAGGGAGGCACTCTTTCGTTTCCGTTATTCAATTTAATGGAAAGAATCCGTCTGTTGGTTATAGTACACCAAGTTCAGTTTTGGTCCGTCGTATTCCAGGTCGTCTGATTGTTTTATCGGACTCCCGTTCTCTTACGGGTCGCTTGTTGCTGTCAGAATGGACTCTCAACAAACAAGTATTCAATCAGATTTGCTATCTATGGGAGCGCCTAATGATGATTTATTTATGACACAGCTTGCTAATCAATTGCAGACGTATGTGTTGGCTTGTCCAGATCTCTGAGCTAATATTGTTAACGCTCTATTGATCTATAGGACGTAATGATAGGATACGCGTATCCTCCGGCGCTGTTGTTTTAGCAGGTATTGCTAAGATAAACAACCACAATACATTTCTGTTGATAGCATCTCTATCTTCACAGAGATCATGAGTAATTTACTCTCTTGTCTACTGTGGGTCTTAACGTGAAATCTTCCTCTATGTGAGGATCTTTTTCACTGGGTAAATCGTGTCATCTTTATCACAACCAGCAAGGTCGCAACCTTCATGTATTCCGTTGTGTGGTCCGTATTGCATTGTAAGCACTGTACTGGACGAGCTTTGGACGCGATTTCTTACTATAGGAGATCCTCTTCTTCGCTATTCTATGCAGCTAAAGTGGAGGCTCTTCCGTCGTGGTGTAGGGATCATTATGTTCATATTGTTGATCCCTCCATACTACTCATTGCTATTTTTTAGTATACTTGTTTCACAAGATCTACTGCAGCCTGTTATTATTTAGGTTATAGGTTTATGTTACCTCATACCTATGCACTCTACGATAGTTTACAATTGAGTCTTGTGTCTCTTTATCTAAGTCAGTTAGTAACTTTTTGATAAATAGACTTAGAATCTTTAGATTAAATTCCTATACGGATTTTAACTTCGGTTCTTATTTAGCTAAGTAATCATT
Organism: Pictodentalium vernedei; assembly: GCA_031216915.1. Classification (NCBI taxonomy): domain Eukaryota; kingdom Metazoa; phylum Mollusca; class Scaphopoda; order Dentaliida; family Dentaliidae; genus Pictodentalium; species Pictodentalium vernedei. The sequence goes on from CM062297.1 coordinate 371,115,337, forward strand.
TGAGCCTCTGGAAACAGTAGTTTTCAAATTCTGACCTTTTAGACAGTAATTCTGTTGGTTTCTCTTTTACTGTAGAGTCAGTGAGTTTCATGCACTATCGATGGATGATTTTCACTTTCATAGTTTCGGAATCAATACTTCCGTTACTATTTAGGTTGGATTTTTGCATAAGAGTTAGGCTCCTATTATCCGGAACCTATTATTTTAAGGTCCTTCCGTCTTCGTATGGGCATAGGCCTTTACTCTTTCCGGGTACAGTTTATGTATTTATAAACAGATATCTGTTTATTACAAGGGCGTAAGCTTCTTCTGTCTTTGATGTCTAGTAGAAGGACGTTACGCTCCATTTTATTGTTAATGGATTCTATTAACTATCGGTACTGCTTATGGTATATCATTGACTTAGCAGTTGTGCTTAAGATTTCGGCTCATGAAGTAAGAGTTCTTCTACTTCTTGGGCTTACATTAATAGTGTCGCTATTATAGATTTTTGAAGGCCGCTCATTGCGCTCAGCCATCCACATTCATGAATTTTATCTTAGAAATATCGAGTCCATTTCTGGAGGCCTCTATTGTTAGGTCTATTATCTACTGCTCAGAATGTCATTCACTTAACAGTTGCTACTATAGCTAGGTAGGCTGTCTGTTTCGGCAGTGTCTCCGTTCGGCTGCCCTCTTCGCTCTGGGCTATTTGACCCAGGGCAAGAAAAAGGGGGGTGGGGGAGGGTGTTCCCTTGGGTCACCTGTTTTACTATGAAAACAAGGGGATACCTCCTCCGGAGTTAGTAATTCTGAGCTGTTATTGGGATGGTTGTTTAGTGAGAAGTTTAGGTTTTTAAAATTCATTCAAGTCTTAGTTTTTAAAGTATAGCTTTTGAATATTGCATATGTCAACGGACATGATTATGCAATCCTCAGACACTTTTAGGAGTATAAGAGTCTCTATTCTCTAGACTTACTTTATTTATTGGCTTACTTTAAAAATTATTAGTATAAGGATTATATTGGATATTAATAGAGTACATGGATGTATGAAGCTCAATTTTGGAAGGTGTTGTATCTTTCTAATTTATCATAAATAAGAAAGATACATGTAAGGCCTATTACTTCTTTTTCCCTACAGGGGATGACTCTATTTTATTTTATTGAGCGTATTCCATTTTGCTCTATGTCCTTGGCCCTCCAGCCTTTTTACTATTCAGCTATGTCTGGGTCATTGGTACAGTATAAAAATGTTAAAAAATTTATAGTAATTTATATATTTTTTATACTTACCAATGACCCAGACGGGGATGGCCCTCCCAGGAGTTGGGAACTCTTGCCTCCCCGCTGAGTACATAGCGCTTACCAGGCACTGGTTATTAGAATGATTAATGGCGCCAATTTCGGAACGTCCTTGACACTGCGCATGCGCAGTAGGGGCGAAGTGTGGAGGGCCTTTCAGGACATGTTTTCTTTAGTTTTAGATGCAAATTTTGGGGATTGGGGGGCAAAATTTGTGTTTGGCCCTATAGTTTAAGAGTTAGCACCAGCTATGTCTGGGTCATTGGTAAGTATAAAAAATATATAAATTACTATAAATTTTTTAACTTTCGTGGAAGTTCTAAGATGGAAACAGCATGTCATTCTATCCATATGTGGATGCAATACTCAAACATTGAGTCGAGATAGTTCCGAAAGATTATCAAGTCTTTCTGGTAAAATTTAATAAAATTATCTTGTATTTCTTTGTCATAACCTGTAGTTCGGTCGCATATGATACAATTGGTGCAACGCACAGTCACGCACATAACCTAAATGGTCAGTCACAGGTTTCTACTGTGGGAATCTTGGGAAGTGATGATGTGGAGTTTGCTTACTGTGGTACACAAGTTCTGCTTTACTGTTAAAATAGGATCTCCTGACGTATATCTGGGGTGGGAGTTCTATAAAGTGGGCAGAATAATTCTAAATGATTGGCTAAACTTTACTTTATACTTTACTTTATACTTAATGCTGAAAGTAACATTAAACACCATTAAAGATATAAATATTTGCAGAAACTATATGAGAGATGTTCATGCTCTGTCTTATAAGTTATTGGGCGAGTGGAAAACTCAACTCTGCTCTGCACAGCAGGTGTTTGATTGCTAATCTACTCTACATACTTTCCATGTACCTTCCTTTGAAGCTTTCCTTCTATAAATTTTCTCAATGAAGAAGTTTTTCTTTGCAGAAGATTATACAGATATAAAAATTAGGCGGACAGAAAGGACAAAACGTGTACCACCAGATTTCTTCAATTCTCTAGAATATGGATCATCATTTCATCGAAGAAGACAAAAGAAAGACTCTGAAGTGAGTTTATAGCTCACCTGAGCAAAGTTCAAAGGGAGCTTTAGTGATTACTTTCTGTCTCTCCATCCGTCTGGGGAGAACTTTACATTATTGACTTTTCCACATAAATTACTAGGCCAAATTGAACCAAAGTTGATATGCATGTTCCCTGTTATATACACCTGGAATTTAATTAATCTTCCCCTGGGTTTTTTTGCAGTAGTGTTAGTAGAAACTGTCATTACTTTCATGCTATCTTTCAGATGGCCCAAAGTGATGGTTTCTGGAAAGAATGATCTATTGACAAATGAAAGACAACACAATGATGAAAATATGCAGTATTTTAATGGTGCTGATTACACATGTCTTTCTCTAACGTTTTTGATGGAAAACTGTTCTCTCGACAAGTATGGTGCTGGAACGGTCCATGATGAAATAATGCCAGTAATTACTGACAAAAATTATAACTTGTGATCTCCTGAACACAATGGCAGTGTCTGACGTCAGTAGCGAGTATATCCACCACGTGCCTGGATGACGGCCTGAACCCTCCTCCTAATGCTACCAGTGAGCCTTCTGATGCAGTACAGAGGCAACAGCTGCCACTCCTCATGCAATGCAGCTTCCAAATCTGCCAAATTTTGTACAGGTCCATCCCTTGCTTGCACACGACATCCAAGAAAGTCCCAGATGTGATCGGAGGGATTCAAATCGGTGCTCATTGCAGGCCAAGGTAGTGTTGTAATAGCATTGTTCTGAAGGAATGCTGTCACAGCATGGGAACGATGTGGCCTTGCATTGTCATCCATGAATACAAGGCGAGTAGTCAATGGGTGGTTGTCAAAATGAGGCACGCCAACCAGATTGAGAAAGTCCCGGATGCACTGATGTCTACTGAGATTCCCATGTACAGTCACCATATTAGGTTTACAGTCATGGGAGAGGCATCCCCAGATCATTACTGATCACCCACCATAAGGAACAGTAGGTCTGATGTTCCTGGACACGTAAGCAGTATATCTCAGAGCCACGTTTACCACCCAAGTGCATGCAACTGGTAATTTTTACTTCGACCTGAGTCAATGGAGTGCAGCCTTCAATTTTCTTGTATGAACTGGCGATTGCTGCAAATACGCTCAATTGTAAGCTTAACATGTCATTTAACTTGTATATCCCATAAAGGGGTGTCTAGAGAGATTAAAAATACACATTGTGGTGGTTTTTCAACTTTATTGAATGGTATCATTGACATCATTTTACATTAACAATTGAACAATTGCAGAAGATAATAAAATGTGGTTAATGAATCATCACAAAATGTTTGGCAACAATCGGTTGAACCGATGTTACAGGAGCCATTGCCATTGTCATCTGATTGCCCATAATCAGTTGATTGTGATGGCCGGTTCCGATCATCTGTTGAACACTAACCACAAGGGGCATAACTGATAGCACACACAAATATTTTTACACTGTAAACCAATGGCCCAGACTAGCTGGTGCTTAACTCAAAGTTATTAAGGGCCAAACACAAATTTTGAACCCCCCAATCCCCAAAATTTGTTTGCAAAACCGAAAATTAAAAGTCCTATCTGGCCCTCCATTCATTTACTCTCCGCCCATGCACAGACATCAGGAAGTGACAGGAATTGGCGGCAACATCATTCTTTGTTTGGCCCTAATTTCATCAACAATGAAATGACATCTGTGCTTTAAAATCTCCTTTTTTGAGGATGCCAGACACAAATCAATGCAAGAATTGGTGGATACAAGGCTGTTATTGGATGAAGGAAGTGTTCAACGGTGGTTTTGGACATTCAGGGCTGTAACTTTATAATATTTATAAAATTATTTTATGTTTCCCAATTTCGGGACATATGCCTGATGTCATCATTTTTAAAAATGATTATTCCACTGTTTGTTAAGTATTCCTTCCCTATCCTTCCATGAAACCTTCCTGTTAAACTCTTAAGGTTTTTGGCTATTTTTTATTGAAATTTTTTATTAAATTTCTTGGGAGTTTAACATTTATTACAGAATATTATTCTGTTCCTTCCCCAGGGTTACGTCCTCACCCTAAGGGTGTTAGGCCGTTTAGTCTTGCATCTTCTATCCAATGTATCGTTTTTTCTTCGTATGAAGATCTAGCTTTGCATCTGATAGCATTTCAATTAGTTCTGACTTTCGGCCTTTTTGTGTGCCTGATGTCTTGTTTACATTGACATTGTTTACATTATCAACGTCCTCATATATTGGTAGTTTTTTTTATATTCTTTTACTGTAGTATACTGTAGGATACATGGATGTTATTCCGGTAGTGTAGCTCAAAAATTTTTGGATTTTGTCCACACTTAGGCTCTATCGGGATGCCCTTGGGATCTTAATGTTCCCTTTGGAAACTTGGGCGTTTTTTCAAAATTTTCTGTTTACAAAAAATATTTTGAATTTAATTATGATCGCTATTATTCATGTATCTTAGTTATATATATATATTGTTGTGGAGTTTGGAGGACTGATATCGACTTTAGTTGATACACTCCTGCAGACTCTTGTCATTCATGTGTTGCACTGGGATTACTGATGTTGGAGTCGGGTGTCGTGGTACATTGTTGGCGGTGAGGTTCTGAGGATCAGAGCCTCTCACTGCGTTTTAATTCATTCTGTCAGTTTCTATTTCAGAGGAACGTGAACATGGTAATGATATTCTGACACCCATCCAAGTGTGCTACTGTCACCGCACTCTGTGGAGCATATAGATCTAGCTGCAGTGCACATTATTGCAAGAGTTAGGGCCTTTTGTTAAAGGTTTTAATCTCTTGCAAGCAGCTAGCTTGACTGGTGAAGCGGTACTCTGTCTGTGGGTGCTGTGACGCCGGGTAAGTCCATTGCGGTCAAAGAAGTGGATTGGGTAGAGCGAGCACTATAATATAAATAGCTCACCTAGACACGACGGAAATAGGGAGGAAGTCAGCAAGTTCTGTACTCGGCGAGGTCTGATAGACCACAAGCGGGAGAGGCCCCCCTCTCTAATCTAGCAACGTCTGGGGTCAGATGTTGTTTTTAGAAACTTGCACAAGCCGGAGCATATGTCTGACCTCCACTCGGGAAGCTCTGTTTAGTCTGAGACAGGGTCGGCTTCAGTCAAGGCTTCCTCCGCTACGTTTCACAAGGCCGAAATGAAGTTTTCTTGTTGGAAACTTGCATGAGACTGAGCATATGTCCACCCGCCGTTCGGGACGCTCTGTCTAGTCTGCAGCCGGGGTCGGCTTCCTCTGCTACATTATTTAAGGACACACGACCGCATCCTAGCTACCCGACTTTGGATATCCAACCTGTTGCATGAAGAAGGAACCACTCTTCGCCCGTGAAGTCGGACCATCCGGTAGCTTGGGAGACAAGGCCTTGATCATCGGGACGTTCGGAGAAAGGGTCCGTTTCCGGCACACCATCCCAGGAGCAGCATGCGGCTAAGGAATGGAATACTGCTGCTCCTCAGGCCTAGATGACGGTCTCGCAGATTGCGCAGCTGATCACAGCATCCTAGCAAGTGCAGTTGCAGTCTCTCTCAGACTCAGAATCCGAGCTGTCAGACGGTGCTGGGTCGGTCCAGTCGTCTGTTCACGCAGATGTAATGGATCTCGATTCGCAACTGAAGCTCTTGGATGGTGAAAGGGATAAGGAAGAGGATTACCATTCCCTTTCGGAACAGTACATGGTTGCGATGGCTTTCATCCATCAATACTACCCTGGTTTTGTTCCGTCGAATCAGAATGCTGCGACGACAATAGAGAAACTGCTGGCGTCGTTAGGCACAGATTTTATCCGGACAAAGGAGGAAGTCCTTTCTTTTCCGGTTCAGTTTATGCAGGTGTCGCAGGCCTTCAGCCATATAGACACCGACGTATTTATCCTCTTGAGTGCGAGGAAGAAGGTGGTTTCTTATCTTCATCTTGCGTATACATACCGTTTTTTGGACCACGTTCATTTAAAAACGGTAGGGGAAGATGTCCAGAGAGTTCTTCTGCGTTTGGATGAGCAGGCCGGGGATCTAGAGGTATCCGTACCTGTATCATTCACTATTCGTTCAGACACAATTGAGACAGCAATTTCTTCAAGTAGAGCGAATTTGGACATTATGTCTTACGCAGATCACCTTACAAGAGCTGTGGCACAACGTCTTTAGGGAAAGGAATTTGAGGACGTTCGTACCTCTCTTAGAGTTCTTCAATTATGTATACCATATATAACTCTGCCCTAACAGTGGCTAATCTGGAGTTAATCAGACGTGATGCTGCCCTTGCATCGTCATTACTGATAAGATGACAAGGTGAAAAGCTCTCTCCGAGTCGCTCCAGTTTCCAGACATTTTATTTTCGACGACTTGCTTTCGTTAGTCTATGAACAAGCTACTAAGAAAGCGTCTAGTGCTCTGCTTTTGAAGTCGGCATATCAACGACCCACTTCAGCAGACAAGAGTAAGGAGGGCGTTCCAGACAAAAATTGTCAAAAGGAAACTCCTCACGAGGGAACAAGAAACCCTCTTATAATTACTCTGGAGGTCGTCAGTATAGCGACTCAGGAAAGGGGCGTAGATCTGATCGGGACTATAGGTCAGACGCCCATAGGCTGACGAGACGAGGTTTTTCGCATGGAGGATGTGGTTCCTCCTCCCGTAAGCCTCGCAGGTCATACAGGTGATGGTTTAGACCTCTATTACAGGCCAGTTGGCGGAAGGTTATCAAGATCTGCAAAAAAACTGGATAATAATCACGGAAGATCAGTGGGTGAGAAAAATCCCCACTAACAAGTTGTCCGCATTGGATAAATCTTCCATCAAATTCTTGCATGAGAGAGTTTCTCCTACCGGAGGTATAAACTCTCTTATCAAAGGAAGCAATACAGGTCGTCGAGAATCAGGATTCTTAAGATTTTTACAGTCACTTGTTCCTCGTACCGAAGCCAGACGGCTCATTCTGACCGGTAATAGACTTGAGCTGGATAACAAGCTTATCATGGCTCCAAAAGTTTATTTATGGAAATCATTCAGTCGGTAAAAGCGAGCGTTCGAGTGATCAACTATGCAGCAATCATAGATCTAAGGGTGCGTACTTTCATGTCCTGGTACATCCGGCATTCTAAAAGTACCTGCAGTTCGCCATACAAGGGAAGGTGTATCAGTTCAGAACAATATGTTTTGGTCTAAATCAGGCCCCCTGGGCGTTTCACTCGAATAATGAACTCGGGAATGTCTTACTTATGAGCTCATTTGTCTGCGGTAACGTCGGCTTACTTGGACGACCTTCTACAGGGATACGGCAACAGAATTATTCTTCAGAATGATGTTCAGAGTCTACTTCGATTACTCTGACGTCTCAGTTTCATCGTAAATGAGAAAAAGTCGGATGTAGCTCTGTTCAAGTTGTCTATTCACTTGGGATTGAGCTTTGAGACTCACTACAATCTGGTTCGTCTGCAGTTACCCAGAGTGAAATTAGTCAGTTGTTATGCTTGCTTTTGTCTATAGACGCATTAATAGTGAGGGAATTCATGCGACCTTTGGAGCTGTGCAAAGCGGCCGTGGATCTCATTCCGATAGGCCGTCTGCCCGCACGTCCCCTCCAGATATTCTTTACTCAGAACTGGAGTGTGAAGATGCTTTCGCTTGAATCAGTATTGTTTTAACGGACACCTAGCAAAACAAGGGTTCAAATTGGGCAGATATTCAGTGGATAACTCAGGAGTTCTGCTGCAACTGCCGGATCTGGCTTTCACGATTATGACGGATGTGAATCAGAAGCATTGGAGTGCGACCTAAGTCCTGCAGTCTTGAAGTGTCAGGGACGTTGGGACCCTCGGTTCCAGGAGAAACACATAAACATCAAAGAGTTGATGTCAATATAGCTAGCACTACAACATTGGATTCACATAATAACGGACGTCCATGTTCAAATTTGGTCGGACAACTCGACAGTAGTAGCGTATATCAAGAACCAGGGTGGCACCCATTCAGTTCCGTTATGCCAACTAACGGAGAAGATTTTCCTATACATCATGAATCATCATGTTCATCTTTCTATCTGTCATATACCGGGTTGTCTGAACGTACTAGCAGACTCACTCTCTCGGAAAGGTCGCCTGTTGAAATTGGAGTGGATGCTCAACAAGCGAGTATTTGGGCAGATTTGCTACCAGAGGGATTGCCCAATGATAGATCTGTTTGCAACGCACCGGAACAATCGGTTACCGTCGTTCGTGTCGCCATGCCCAGACCATTGAGCGTATGCAGTAGAAGCTCTGCCGATCTCATGGGGATGAATGATAGGATATGCGTTTATCCTCCAGTTCAGTTGATTCAGTAGATTATGTTTAAGATCAAACAGTCTCGTTGTGAATCCTACTAGTAGCACCTCTGTCGTCACAGAAACCTTGGATCAGTTTTCTCAAGTGTCTGTTATGGGACGTTCCCCGAAAGCTTCCTCCACGAGAGGACCTTCTTTATTAGGGGAAGTTTTTGTTTTTCTCGTCCTTCTCTGCCCATTGTGGCATAATGGAGTTGGTTAGACGTAAGGGAACCATTGCGGTTCCTAGAGAGTTGCGGTTGTCATTTTTGCCCCTTCGGTTTCGGTTTCAGTTATTTTTGACTGAAAAGATTCGGTTCGGTTCGGTTGTTCGGTTGTTTTTTACTTTTTGTGTCTTACTAGCATTTTTCAGAATATCATGAACTATTATGACTAGATAATGCGTTAGTATTATGTATAGTATATAAACGTTGACTCCAAATGGTCATTGTGAGTTGTAACACATGTTACAATGACCATTGGCGGTTAACCTGTATACTATACACAATACAAAACATTATCATCTCATTCAACTTCTATTCTGCTTGGTTGTTGAGTTTAATTACTGGGAAAGATGGAGATCTGCTTGGCCAGTTGGCCACGTGCACGGACATGGTGTTACATTGAGTGAGACAAGAAACTGGGGAAAGTTTACACTTTACAGTTGAAAACATAAATTAAACACTTGAGGAAAATCAACTCTTTTTATAAACTGAGATATCTCCTCATAGGCTCATAGCCTCATACATGTAAGGCAAACTCAAAAATGAAATGAAATCCAAATAAAACAAAAACATTTGAGCACCAAATACTGGCAAATAGCAGAATCACACAATAATCACAGACTTGAAGAGACTCGGGCAGTCTCTGCTCTCTGGGTCAAGAATATGACTTCCATTATAAAGGTAATATGGTAAATTGGTGAGTAGAAAAAATCAAACTTTTGGGAGCTAACTAGCCTAACTTAGTTAAGAAATTTAGATGATCAGTCATCAAAATCAATATTGACAAACTGTCAACTCATCAGTATCATGTATCAAATTATCAATGCCAGCCTGATGGTAATTCTGTATCATTCATCCTTGATAATTTATTACACGAATCACATGATGCTTTGATTATTTTTATGTGATACATGTTTCAAAATATCAATATCACTATCTGGCAATCACGTGATTTGTGTGAAAAAAGAAAAAAACTTTATTTTAACAGGTCCATCTTCATTGTTGTAAGTGTTGTCTCTGATAGCTAATGTGCCTACTGCCTAATTTAAATTTTTAAGTTATGGTTGAGGAATACAAGAGTTTCAGCAAGATCTGGATTCAAATTGCATCTCCTATCAGAAATTGTTAAACCCGCTTTGGAAAAAATCCGCTCACTTGAAACACGTGTGCTTGGAACAAGTAAGTACTTTAAGGCCACATTTCTAAGATGTGGAAAATTCTTGCCATTCAGATGCCACCACATAAATGGACATTCAGTTGGGTCAGTGCATTCAACTTTCAGATATTTATCTATTTCATATTTGATTATGATTTTCAATTCATCAAGATTAGTCTAAGGCTCTGATGTTTGATTTTCTTTTTTTTTTCTGTGCTTTCATTCTGAAGAAAGTCCAAAAATCTTTCTTAGCAGGATCAGGCTGTGAACTTGTACTTTGTCTGGGAGAATCATTCTGAGAGGATGACTGGCTTATTTGACATGAACATGATTGACTTGAGGTATCAGTATCACTCATTGTTTGCTGTTTCACACTGTCCACAGATTCAACAGTACTGGAACTTATGCTTGTACTTGTAGCTGCAGTAACCTGTCCGGCGTGTCCGCACTGTTTCTCGGACTCTGACTTGGCTGTTTCAAATACTTTGGTGAACAAAATGGATTTGGCATTATCTTCAACCTCCTGTGTGCTGAAAGGTAGCTCCTTAAAACGAGGATCTAATAATGTAGACAACACTTATAGTTCATTCTTTTCAAATGGAGACCAACGTTTTGTGATGTTATCTTTTACAGTTTTTCCAAAGTTATCCATTTCTAAAGCATCCATGGCATCAAGTAAATTCATCAACACTGGGATGATCATTGTTGTTGTTGGATATTTGGCACTTGACATGATTTTAGTAGCTTCTTCAAATGGCTTTAATGCCTCAACATAGCCACTAATAGTTTTCCATTCAAATTGTGATATTGGAACAAGTTTATCAATGGAGGGTAACAGAGCATTGAGTGCCACTTTTCGTTCATGAATCCTCTCTAGCATCAGATATGTACTATTCCATCGTGTTTCACGTTCGGTCTTCAGTTTATGTTTTCGAAGTTTGAGATTTTTTTGCATCTCTGTTAATTTAACTGTTGATTTCACACTGTGGTGAAAATGGTTTACAATCATTTTACATTTGGATACCACATTTTTCACCCCAGGGAAGACTTTCAGTGAATCTTTGATGATGAGCTGCAATGTATGAGCAAAACAAAAAAGTCCTTTGTAATTGGAAGGTAGCATCTGAAAAGCAGCTTTCATGTTACTGCAGTTATCTGAGATTACATAAACATCAAAGTCATCAATGTTGGGTTGCCATTTTTTGACAGATTTGCTTATATTTTCACCTGTATGGCTCTCTGGCATGTGAGAAACACTCAAGCAATAGTTTTTTAACTGAAAGTCCTTATTCAAAATGTGAGCGGTAATAGACATATACGCTTGATTAGCTTTGGATGTCCAGTGGTCAGTGGTGAGTGCAATTGATGACACATTATTCAAGTCACTTTTTATTTTTGTACATGTTTCTTGATACATTTCAGGCAACAACTTGTCTCTTAAAACTCGCTTTGATGGAAAGTGGTAGCAAGGTTGCAGAAAATTCACTAATTGATTTAGTCCTGTATCATTAACAATTTTTAGGGGTCTCATGTCTAAGGCTACCATTTCTGCAACTAATCTGTCGCCTTTGAGCTTCCTATGGTCGTTTACATCCCATATATTTTGCTCTTTTAGGAATTCTCCCATTTGTCGTTGTTTAACTTGTTTTGGTTTTGTCTCTCCACTATCTGTTTCACTGATCTGCGGTCTCTCACTCAGGAATGAACAAATAGAAAATAATACTGATTATTGAACAAATTTAGTACTTCTGTTCTTATTTGTAAGTTGTAACATTCGTAATTTCTACAATTTATCAAAACATGCTCCCTGTGTCCTGTGACCATCAGTTATTCACACAGTTCAATTCCATTCAAGCTGAGCTCGAAATATGTGGGAGACAATTGTTTTTTTTTTAATGAAATAAGGGAACTAGAATGCAATTAATTTTTGTCAATGTCACAGCAGAATGATATTTGAACTTTGAAGTAATGGTATTCATTGTGAAACGATTTTAAAAGGTACTGCACTGCAGGAAAATTAAGAAGTTTGTTAAAAAAAAATTACTGCATTGTTCTTTCTTTCAGATGCTATTATATTGAAGAGTAATCCCCCCTGCAATATGCTCTTCAAATCGGCTTCGCTTTTTTGCAGGCGTGATTTATTTTCAGTGAGTGGGGGTTGGGGGAGTGGGGCTGGGGAGGGGAGGAGAGGGATGCTTAGAGGAGCGTCACAGATCCAAAGTCCAAACTCGGCCTCTTATTAAGTGAAGGGCTGTCACGCTGTGGCATATAAATCAATTTTTGACACTTTAATATGCCACATGACATGCATTACATGATGCCGCATCGTGCCGGGATGCATTTCTGGGGGCCTAGTTTTTTTTAAAGGTGCGCCGCCACCACCAGCAGAGAGGTCTCCCAGCCACACCCAGCTCAGCACTATGTGCTTCTTCGTGTCTTGTGAACACTGACCAGCTATTGTCTCGCGAACCCAACTAAGTTGAAATACCCCCCCTCCCCCCCCCCCCCCCCCCCCCCCCCCCCCATCCCCTCCGGGAGCACATATGATTCTTGTAGTGCCGGGGTAGCCCACCATGGCCATGAGTTTATCCACATGCACGACTATGGACACCCAGCCGATCCGAAGTTAACAAAACAGCCTGTATACAACAGTCTTTCAAATTATTCGGATGTTATTACTTATAATACATGTAATGAAACACAACCCTTATAAAAATATACCATGGTAAACCATGGTACGTCCCAAAATACCCTGGTATTACCATGGTAATACCATGGTATTACCAGGTTATTTTGGGATTTACCATGGTACTTTTTTATACAGGAAATCAATGGTGTTTACTTACAATTACATGTATAAGAATTAAGAACTCAGGGACGGGTTGTCCCGGATAACTGTTGGGGCGGGTTGTCCCGGGGCTTGTGACTTTTGTCCCACCTCATTTGGGGCATCAGGCCTCGAAATAAGAGGCGAACGCTCGGACCGTTTGCCTATCGGTTACGCAGATTTGTTTTCAGACGAACGCTCGATCGGTTAAGTTGGGTTAGCCAAAAATCGCACCGATGGCTGATGAAGTTAGTTGTTACAGGATGAGAAAAGTTTTCAATGTTTTTCCTCCCACTGATTTAAAAGAAGCACTGCAGTGAACAAAACGAGAACAAAATCCTCGTGGTTATCATACAGCGTGTTTCAATCATTACTGTACTTGTGGGGGTATAAATCTATAGTATTAGTGTGATACTGCAGATCTGCAGTACCAACTCGTGGCGCCCTCTGGCTCTCGAAACAATAAATTTGTTTCGATTCTGAGAAAGACGATTGTCTGTTACAGCTAAAGGGAGCTAACTGCTTTGTTAATACATTTACCATATGTGAGGTTTTAACTCGTGCACTGCGCGAAACTGAAAATAAGTCTTCAATACAATAATAAGGAGACATATTGAAAATCAAATGAGCTGTTGTTAATTATTTGCATTCCGCCCCTTTTTACCCTACCAATCCATGGTAAAAATTTTCGAACACATTTTCGAAAAGTCTTTTATTCACCAATGCTGACTTCTTGTTGTCGTGCTTATTCCATTTGAATAAACAGCCAGCATGGTTGTGAACATGGGTTTTTCCAAATGATTTCGAACATTGTGGCACAAATAAAGTTTTAGTTTGGAATTTTGGATTACATTCTCCGGATTCC